>JAQFZT010001970.1:0-13006 GCA_034696325.1 Camisiidae sp. | reverse complement strand
CTATCTATTTTTGAAAGCGCAACAAGATTTTAAAGCTTATCAGAAGCGGATGTCTTATTTTCCATGTATGGCATTATATTATTTGCTATTCTCTACGAACGCTTTTAGCTGTTCATCATTCTATTTGATCTTATATTCTCATCTCTAAATATTTCCGTTTCATATGAAAACAACATTATATAATAAAAAATGTTCACAAAAATCTTCAAAATAAATTTAAGTTTTAAAAAAGGAGATAAAATACAATATTTTTCAAGTCGAGCTATCAATAAATTAATAATTCATACAAACAATATCAGTCCCTAAACGGTTGATTTGCATCAGAAACACATATATCAGGCTGAAAAATATCAAGTATTTGGATGAAACCCAACGAAATACTAACTTTTTCTTTTCTTGTTTACTTCCCTTCAAATCACTCAAAAGTCTTGATATATATATATTCGACAGACTTTTGTTCGTTTGGTATCTTTGAGAGCAAAGCTCTGGAAATATTAACCCAAAAACTGAGAAAGACTTTGTGAAACAACAACAAAAAGGATGCGGAAGAATATACTGATTATATTGGGCTCAGAAAAACACTGTCATCTCTGCAAAAACATGTGAAAGACTTGACTTCGAGATAAATAGAAATAACTAGACATGTATTGATTGCAGTTTAATTATAATTATGAGGAAATATCGTTTCATATGATAGAGATCGGCCTTCCGTTGATCATAAATATTTGTACAGCTCAGTCCACTTACAGTGTAGTCAATTATGAAACGATTGATTGATCTTTTTTACTCATTTACTTTATAATCATATCAATCATATAAAACCTAATGATTATTAAATTATTTGATAGCTTATGATCAGCCCATCACATAAAGTGAATAATTAATAGAAGCAATTAGTACTTAATTGAAGACAACATTTGAGTTATGTTTCAGCTTCATTTCAACCGTATATAAGTATAAACAATACTTTACTTGATTTCAAATAGAATATAACCTCAATATAACTCAATAATGCGTATTCAATACCACAAACTTATTGAAAGTTGTAATACTTGTATTACAATTTGGAGGTTTAATGAAAATGAGCTTTTGTTATGGGTTTCGGTTCTGTAAAATCATGTGAAGAACGAATTTTAACATAATCAAAATGCGCCCCAATTCATGATTGCAACCAAAATGTCTTGTATCGCATAGTGATCAATATGTATTTGTGTCATTCAAACCAATCTGCATAACGCCTGCTTTTATGCATTTCCTTTTCATACATTTTTATTATGGTGTAGCAGTTATGAGTTATTTCCCTTGTTTCCAATCATAAAATACACTAAAAACTTGAGCTTTCAAAAAGCGATTCACAAAATAAAGAATAACTTATATGATTGGAGGGCAGCCATAGGGAGCTATTGAAGAAATAACTCACTTTAACCAAATTCATGACTCAATAAACTTACTTATTTCGTAATCTAAACTAAATTAGATTATCAGAAAATCCAAATAAACAATTAAGCTTATAATTAATGGACAATTGTCTCATAAATGTATTTGAAATGTTTAACATTATTTTAGAATAAAGCTTGTATTCAAAGTAATGCGAATCGTGAAGTCTTGAGAAATGTTAACAAAATTACATTCATGGTGAATATATATCATTCAAATGCTGATTCGCTTTCCTAGAGTTGTTATTATCAAAAAAAATTATATGCATGAAAAAAGAAATACGAGATATGAGTGCAGTATTGATAACCTTTGAAAAACCACAATTCAATCCCATTTGAGTTTAAATTTGCTTTCGTTTCAATCCAGCAAAAAAAAGGATTTAGAGTTTACTTCTTTTCAAAAGTTATATTAAAAACTGCATAAAATAAGAGCTAAAAATATCAATTCTATAAAAGTCAATAAGCCTTCAATTTTAGGAATTATGTTGTGCAATAAAATGTGAATTTTCTAAAAAATTTAATACTCTTTGCTATAAACGTAATACTGTGTAAAAGCAGAAAATATACTGAATAATGAATAGCTTAGGATATTGAATGCGAGTCAGTTTTATGCAATTTAATTGGATTCTTAGCTTACAGTCGAAACATATAAACTATGAAATAAGGAAAGAAAAGGCGATACGTCTAGTTTGAAATAAAGTTATTTTAACACAAATCAAGCAAAATATAAATGAGTCTCATTTAGGCTGCACTACAATTACTTGATGTCACAATCGTTAACTCAAGAACATTTATTGCTCTCACAATTGCATCTTTTCTGGTTAACCCTTAATGATGTGCAGATAATATTTTTACATTTCAAATCCACGACAGTTCAAGAGATAAAAGAGCTTTTTGTGTTCACTCAAAACCTGCATTTCAATAGTAATGAATACTCACTGAGAAGAGAGAAAACTTTTCAAATTAATTTCATGACACAAAATACTTTCAAAATTAATTGCTATGATTTCGTTAATTATGCCAAAAATTGATTAAATGTTGAACTTTTGTATACATTATAACCTCATTTTCATCTACAAGAAAGAGTATCTCATTTTTCAGTCCATGAAATATAAGTTGGAATAATTCAAACTGCTATCATAGTTGTGCTCTATTGTCATATCATTTTATTCGTTCATTTTTGGTCATTGTTTTTTCACTCATAATTTTTCGCCACTTTTTCGTCTCAGTAAAGCTCTTATTTCATGACATTTTAAATGTACTGAATTCTAGAGGAAAAATTGGAATAATAAATCCGAATAATACATGAAATGGAAGAGCGAAATAGGATTGCTCTGTAGAGCCCTACTGTTCAAGTGTAGGCACGTGTTACAACTTATCCATTCCTGCTTTCAAATCGCATATCAAATAATGAGATATCATTTGTATGCTCGACAATGGAATAGCTTTCATATAAATTATTTCTTACTTTAAGTTATAAGTGGATAAAGCTATACGAAAATTATAGATCTTTTATGTTATTCATCAAAAATTAAAACTCTATTTCAGATATAATTAAAAAGTAGGAGTTGCTATGCATGTAATCACTCATCTTTACGATCAAATTATATCTAATCAATAGATGGGTTCAATTTTTGTCAGAGTTTTAATGCGATTTTGATTTTTAACGAATCACTGATTCATTTTGATCGTTATGTTATATATTTATAATTTAGAAAAACTCAGAGATACGGGTCTATTGTTAGAATTTAATCAAAATCTAAAGCTTCAAAATTCAGTATTCTTTGCACTTCACTTCAAGTAGAGGTACATTATTTCAGAGTGAAAATAATTCAAATAAAAAAGCTCTGTTTGCACGTGAAATGCAAATGTTTGATAAAATATAGCAAAAACTTTAACCTTTAAAACTTTTATAATTGCATTGAATTTTTGGTCGGAATGTTTGATAGATTCTTATAACATAGGAATACATTTAATTTAATTCTTTCCGTTTAACGACTTGTTTTAGTGAGCATTGAATCTGAAACAAGTCTAGAACTAAATATTTGGTTTTCCTTATAAAATAAAGTTAATGAATGATTGAATAAATAAATAAATCGATAAATCAATAAAATCAATGAATGATAGTATTAGTCCCACAAGAATGAACTCTCAGAGAGAACTAATAGACAAATTGAACTGAAGACAGACAAGAATTTGATGTCTTCGCCAAATGATATTCGGCGTCACTATTGATATACAAAATCATTAAGAATGATAAAAGCTATGACTGAGAAATAAAGATTTTATACATAGAATCGCAACAGCATTGCTGGCATTGATCAACTTTTACGCTTAAATATGTTGTCGAATAAATGTGTTATGTATTTGTGAGCCAATGTATACACACCTCTAATAAAAGTAGTCAAAAAATAAATTTTTCATGAAAAATGTTTACTCTCAGACTTAAAGAGCGCAATTGAAAGTGCGGTTTTCCTTTTAATGGGAAGCAATAAAATTTTATGATATCATTCTGTAGGTCATCAAAGACAAGATCAAACTGTGATAATGATTATGACAAAACACTGATAATAATGACGATCAGCCATAAGATTCTTTTGCCTTACGATAGCTTGTCGTCTAAATGACTTTCGCCTATTTTATAGCTTCTCTCACTTATAATCTTTATAAATATAATCTTCGTTTTTCGAACCCATTCAAAAAGAGAACAAAAATTTTTCAAAGCCTGAAGTTTAATCCGAGCCGTCTAATGGAGCTTAAGAGAGAGATAGTCTCGTTCGGTCCAGTTCTCCATTTTTACTCAGCTTTCTCTGAAGCGATTTTTTTTAATAATCGCAAACTATATTTTTGTTTTTTCCTTTCCTAAAGACTTTGAAAGCGAAATCACTAAATTCAAAGAAAAAGAAAACCCGCAGAAGCTTTCATTAGAAATCGCAATGAGTTTCAAAAGCTCAACAAGAAAATCATCATTAATTAAGTCATTCACTAAAAGACTTTTACTAATAAGAGTTTCTCAGAAGACATAAATTAAAGCAGAGTTAAAACTCATGAACATTGACCAAAACTTTATATTTTCGGTTTTGTAATCAATCATTCGATTTGAAATTTTAGATTTATATTTTTGTTTTAATGAAGCAAATGTTCAAATATTGAAATTTTTATTCTAATTATTGATCATCATTTTGAAAAAGCTTGTTGTCAATGAAGTTGATAATTAACTGAAGTTATTGAGTGTTAAAAGTGGAAAATTTCTAAGCATTTTATGTATATTTGTTAGACTTTGAACTTATATTCCGTAAAATATATATAAAGCTATAAAATGTATGTAAAAGACAAAAAAGATTGCATTAAATAATGATTCATTCCAAACATATTAATAGTAAACGATTCACGAAATAGTGTTATCATAAATCCAAATATGGTCTAAACAAACTCATCTCTCACTGATTCTCGCATGTAATAGAGGGCCCGAATGACACGCGAAAAACAGTAATATAATGTGTTAATTCTCAGGTGGATTCATGACATAAATGTGCATTTATACCAAAGGTTACGCATTTAGCTTACTTATCGTTAACAGCAAACTTAGTATAACTAGATATGTGCCCCCATTCGCATTAGCAGATGAGAGCTCACGTTGCTCTCCATCCTGGCCTCCACTCTCAGTCTCTCATCTCTTTCGTCATGCATTATCACCTCTCGAATAGTAATAACGTTTTCACATTAATTTCCCAACGCATGCAAAAACCCGATACACACAACTATAATTATTAAGAACTCAATAATATAAATGATTCATAAACTAAAGCTCGAGCAACGGAAATCAGAAACTGGAAGCGCATAAAAAAGTTATTATTGTACACGCACAACAAAAAAATAATATCAAATTAAAGTAATTGTTTACTGGAAAAGAAGTCATATAAACTCGTATTATTTCTTAGACTATTATTTCTAAATATAAATTGGCTGAAATTGGATAATACAATGCAATTAAAAGAAATGCGGATCAAACATAAGATATAAACAGAAGAAATATAAGCCATAAACTTGATTATTAAAAGCCAGAAATTGTTGGGCATTTGGTTTTGTGCATAACTGTATATCGAATATCAAATGAGCTTGACTTACATAATACTTGAAGATGTGTGCCTTGTAGTAATGGAACTTCATTACGACTCCGTAATACTTGATTCGATCCCTTACAAAAGAAATCTCCGCTATGGTCATGACGAGATGCTATAAACACTAATGTGCTCGAAGTTCTGTTAAGTTAAAGACAGGCATCATAAACAAAAATTATTCAATTCAATGATTGTCTGCTCTATTATAGTCTCTGCTCTTTTTTAGTTATATGTAATAATACTAAAGAAATATGAATTCATAACTCTAAATAAGAAAAGTTATGTCGTTTACTGAAATTGTTCGTCACATTTCATTAAACGAGAATTCATTTTATCTCAAATATGGCTATAAATTGCTAGAGAAGTAAATTACAAGTGAATAAATAATTAAAACTAAACGAGCGCTCATTAGAGTCGAAATGAATTTGAGAAAATTTGAAATAAATAAAGTATAAAAAATGTTTGGAATAACCTAATGATGAAATACTAAAATAAAAATGAAAGATGAGATGACATACCTATAGGTTCCATCACTCATGAGATCAGTGCTGGCACTGGGATGTGGATTAACGACTTCAGACCTATTATACCATGTTATATTAGCAGCAGGTCGTGCGCCCTCAACTGTACACGTAAGAGAGACCATCTCTCCGGCCACTACTGCCTGAGTGGGTCCGCGCACTTTCAATGATAACGGTTTCACTTGAATATCCAAACGGATCCATTGGAAGAGTGGTGTAACCGTTGCATTGTTCCAAACCCTACACTCAAACTTAGCGCCCAAATCATATCTGGTGGCAATGATTCTCATAGTCGACACAACCATTGGTCCCTCGCCTTCTTCCGAGTCTATAATTGTGGTCTTAGACCTCATGGTTTTGGTTCCGTTCCACCACTTCACTTCCGGTAATGGTCTTCCTCCTGAGGTCGAACACTCGAATACAATGGTTGAGCTTTCGGCAAATGGTCCGATTTGTTGTAACAGTTCATTAGTTTTAAGCAAATGTTTCTCATTATGACTATTATTAGCTGAAGATGTATTTTTCCCAAAATGATGACTAATATCGTGTCCATTCACGCGAATTATCGGATTTCCCGGTTTTACTAGACAAAAATCAAACGAAAGAACTCAATGTAAGAAATTGTTTCTCAATAAATACATCTATTTTTCGTTTGAAACAAGAAAAAAATATAAATAGATAAGCAATTGATGGAACCAAATATTTCATTGAATTGGAAGCATTATATGAAAGTGTTTGGGATTATTATGACTGATTTTTATTGCTTTTATTGCCGATGTTAGACTTGCTTATAACAAATTTGACGTTTGGGAATGAAAGGAAATAGTCAGCCATGAAAGTGATAGTAGAGAAATGGGAATCACAACCATTTAGCCTAATAATTATTGCTATTTCTCTTATATTACTTATCTTTATAGTTAACAAATCTTATATTTGCGAAAACTTTTATATGAACAAACTTTTTAATAAATGTCAACCATTTTTCAACCCAAAAATTTCTTCACGAAACACATTAATCTCACAATTTTTTTCTTCCAATTCCTATTTACAAGAAATAGGAAGTAATAGATTCTTAAACTAGAATAAAGTATAGTTCAAAATAATGAAGAAAAAACAAAATAAAAACTTAAATAAAGTGAAGCCTTTAAGAAGAAAAGTTTGACTTTAATATTGCTCTTTGATTTAGCATAACTTTTACTATTTTTCTTCACTTGTTTGTATTCAAATTAAGTCTAAGCGCACAACTGGTGAACACATTAAATGCATTCTTAAGTTGAAGCCAAACTTTTTCTTTTCTTGCCTATTATTTTACACAAGAGAAGTGATTTCAATATAAACATGAATTGGGCTGAATAATGATTTTTGGTTCCAGAGATTTATAATAAGGGATAGAAGAGAGAGAGAGAGAGAGAGAGAAAGAGAGAGAGAGAGAGAGAGAGAGAGAGAAGAAAGTTTCGCACTTTTCCCGAATGCATTGCATTCTTAAAATTGAACTTTCGTTGAAAATTTTGATAAGGAATTTAATTTTCTTTTCCAATGAAAGCTATAAGAGCTCTCTTAACGCTATTTAACTGAAGCCAATATAACTTTATAGCATTAAAACTTAGATGAGCTCAACCTTTTCAGCTCTCATATTACAGGTGTTCTATTTTTAACTACTATTTTAGTATTTCGTCAATTAATCAAAAAAATAAATGTTAACATAGAAAAAGTTTTTAGCGTGTAATGAGTTTTATAATTAATTAATAAATACAGTGCGCAAGTGTTTCGTGTTCTTCTATCGCTTCTCTTCTAGTACTAGAAAAAGGCATTTATTATTAATCTATGGCTCAAACCATTGCATCGCATGACTTATTAACGCCTGTAATAAGAAATTGTATTTTTGCTCTTCAAATACTAACCTGTATTTCACACGTAATTAATTGAACCATAAATATAAAAGATTCCTATTATAAGCCCATATATTATGCCTGATTTGCTCGAAATTACAATTGAAAATTTTTTCTCATTATTTTGTTCACTATTTAAGCAATCGATAGATGAGTTTGTAGTTTGTGTTACATTTAGTAAATAATTAATATTCATAGTTAAGAAATCAGACATTAAAATAGCTAAAAAAGCTTCAAATTTGCATTTCTCGCACATTATATTCAATTTGATTAGCGGTGAAAAAATGCTGATATCATTGAGCAATAAATTTTCATGAAATTGATGACATGCTGAAAGAGCTCTTCATGTCTGAAAATCTCAGTCAAATGAGACTTAAGTCTCATATAAAAGTTGATGAACTTTAATATTTGGCTTAAGTTTTTATTTGAATAAATATGAGAAAAAGCCCAATAAATATTCACTAAAATTAATTGCATTCTCCAATTGTTTCAGTTGTCATTATTCAGCAGATAATTAGAGCACAACGACTATGATTTATAATCCTCAGTACTATTACTCAAAGCTATGCAAAAAAATTTTGTTTATAAATCAGTCTTCAATTTTAATTAAGAGACAGAATAACAAATTATACTTATAGACAGTGATCCTCAAGACTTAAGTTCTTAAACTCTTAGAGTCCGAAAAAGCAAATTCAATTAATCTCTCATTAGTCGAGAGACTCGAGCCTTATGTATTGCTCAGAAAAATCTAATCTTAAATGAAGAACTTTTGTGGAAAAGTTGAAGAATTTCATTAAAATTAAGTGAAATATTTGAAACATAGATATGAATGAAATTTTCATAACCCTATTATTGAGTCTCAAAGTATGAGAGGTTTAAAGTTTGAGAGGCTTTTCGTATGAATGACTTTATTATGAAATTAATGATCAGAAAATACCTAATGTATGAAGTCTTGTATAAGTGAGTGATGGACACTTCCCATTAATATTAGGTCTGGTATACGTGACATCACACTTATAGACACCTTCATCGACAACACCTAATGAAGTGATGGCGAGATAAGCGACTCCAGTCTTGTTAATACTTTCGCCGCGGAATTTCACCCGATTTAGAGCAGTGGCCTCGAGATCACCCAATACTCGCTCATATGACTCACTGTAGAGGAAGACTCGTTGCCATTCATTCGACACATTTTTAGTCCATGTAATGAAATAAATATTTCCACAACCGGTCAGATCAACTTCACATGGCATCGATGCGTCCCCACCGATAAAGTTGGCCACTGTATGGACGCGACCATCCATTAGACCTATCAATTAATTAAAATCAATTTCAATATATTTTCAAAACGTGCCTAAAATTCATGAATGCATTGATTTGTGAGCTTTTATTTTGTGCTTTTATTGATCGAGCTGTTAATGCGTTTTCTATTTATTGATTTTTAGATCAATAGTTTGTTTAATTAACAATAATTATTGGAAATCAAATAAATATAATTCAAATGTCAAATAATGCTTAGTCTCTAAAATTACACAATAAATTATATGAATTTAAAACACACATTCAGTTGGGTATTAAAATTCGACATTTTTTCAGTTGAAGTTTACCTATGAAAGTGATTTTTGGATTAATTCCAACACTTATTAACAGCGGATTAATAAGATCTTATGTAAAGTTTGATTACAAATATTGAAACTTTGAAATTTTTCAGACTGACTCATGAGTCGACCATTAATCGCATTGAGCCTACAATTAATTTTAAATTTGGACCATTTTTAATCTGATAATTGCCAAACTTTTTCAAATTATTTCAACTGTTTAAAATAAATTTTTAGGAGATAAAAAATCCTTCAAAAGGGGAATGTAATGATGGCCCATATTTTCACTTTGTTAAAAGTTGTATTAATTATCTGAAGCCTGAGATCATAAAGACTGAAATTATTTGATTTGAAACATTAGTGCAGTTGAGACCTAATCGCTTAAAATTAAGCTATTTTTGTGCAAAGGAAAAACGTATAGAACTGAAAAAGTCATGACTTAAAGTCATTTTATTATCCAATTTATGGAAAAAGCTCTCAATTATAACTTATTTGTATATCTTATTATGATTTCAACATTTGAGTGTATATTAAATATTGAAATATATATTTTCCCCACACTTTTGTACATCAAACGAAAGCGAGAGAAGTGAATGAGAGGCTGAAAGAATTTTTTTTGCAAATTATAAGAGAGAGGGGAGAAGAATGAGGAGTGAGAAGAGAAAGACAGAAAAGTCAATAATATTTTTGATGTATACAGTCTTATATAGGGCTAAAAATATATAAACACGCGAATATAGTTTTAGCATAAGTATACTCAACACGAAAATAATATAAGACTCATATTCGTCTCCATTTACTCCCACTTCACATAAACTTATTTTTGGTGAACTTCAATAGTAATAAATTCTTTTTGTTGTGAATTATTTGTTCAGTATTACTGAGCATTACTTCATGAATACATTTTTCAAGTAGTGAAGAGCATAAGCTCTTTTTACTTGAGCTTCAGCTTCAGCTTGACTTTTTTGGAGAGCTTGAGATTCGAGCTTAAAATATGTGAGACTTTTACTAAAGCAAAATTTTTCTCTCATTCTCTGATTTCACAGTATTCTAAAGTTCTATTTCTGCCTCAACTAAATCGGGTTTTAAAGAGTTTCTATCGTAAGTTAATAAACTAAAATTAATGTAAACTGTACTCTCAGTTCAATTTAGACGGCAAAAACCTCTAACTAAATATATTTATATATGTAATTATATAAGCATATTTAGTTAGAGATGTCTGCCGTCTAAATTGATCTGAGAGACAACTTTACATTATGATTAAAATTTGCAATAAAACTATAAATTTGGACATTTACTCGTCTAGATAGAGGGTCCGTCGGGAGATTGAAGGCTAAAATATGGGCAGTGCAGAGAAAATGAATGTTACGCCTCAGAGCTGTAGCTTCAGCTCTTCACTTTTTAAAGAAAAATTGACATACTAGACATCAGATACAGGAAGGATGCGTGACATGCAGTATTTTAGAATCATACTTTTTATTTCAAAATTTTAAAGGTTGTTTAAGTTTGTGAAATAATATGTTTGCTCAAAAAATTATATAATGGCTTTTTTCTTTCATACCAATTGTTATACTGTCTTTCAAAAAGTATATTCACACAATCAAATTAAATACTTAACACTTTAAATTTGCATATATCGTGAGTCTCTATCATTTACAGTGTGCTTAATTTCATGTAATATTTTATTAGTTACACCGATCATTAATGCATATATTAATTCTTTCAATTTCATTATGAAGTTTAACGCTTCCACTAATGTTTCATTCAATTTTGAGTCTGATTCTAGTTAATTGACTGCACAATACTTATATGAGTGTATAAAATAGAAGGAATTGTTTCATAAAAATCTATTAAACTTTTAAACTGTTTTATTGGATATTAATCTAATTTTTATAGTGAATATTCATAATTAATTCAAATTTGAATCATAAACTCCAATAACATTCTTATGAAGTATTCTTTGCTTTCTAGTCAATCGCATTAAGAATTGCATTAATCTATTGAAATACAGATACGAATAATGATTTAATGATGAGAAAAAATCAAAATAATCTCCATAATTGTAGGATTAAATCTTATTTTTATAATAGTTTTCGAATATTCATAATAGGATGAAACAAGATTTGAAACTTTGAACTTATAATGAACTAAAAAATACTTATAATTAGAAACAAGTATTATTTGATTTTATAATCTATAGTAAAATTTAGAATAAATATTGATCTGCGATAATGTTGAGAAAGCTTTAAACAACTTAAATAGGAAGTCAAATGAATGCGCTTTAGTTTATTTTAAAACTTCGTAAATAATAACACAACCATTCCATCATAGCTTATAATATTTATGTTTTCATTTAGGAATCGTTAGTCAAAGTAATAATTTTGCTTTCATTTTATTTTTAATGAATGACAAATAAATACTGTTTTAATGATGGCATAAATCTAGAATAATTTCGATATTTTTATCTTTATCTAAACAAAACATTGTCTAAAAATAATCTAAAGATTTAAATTCTTGCTCAAGAGCTGAGCCTAAACTTAATTGATCCCTCGATTTATGAATGAATAAAATATGATCCATTTGATTGAATGTTTGCTAAATAATGATAAATAGTTTGAATGCTAGAAGTTTTCCAGACATTATAGTGATATCGTTCGGCGGAAAAAAACTTTATTTCTTCTGGAACTGTGCACAAGGATTACACATAATTATTTATGAGATACTTTATATTTATTTTGAATACCCATTTGAGAGTTTGTCTGTTTAAGTGGTCAGAATAAAATGCTTCAATACAAAACATTACGATTATTTCAACATTTGGATTAACTCATTAAGATTTAACTCATCTTAATAATAAACAGTCAATTAAAACACCAAATCATTTCAGATATAATAGCCTAACATTAAGAAAATAAATCATTGACTGAATTAAACTGGATTATTGTTAATAAAAAGTTAAGAATAAAAGAGGTTTGACTGTGAAAAATAAGTTATACTCTTACAAAACAGTTTTTCAATACTGATGTTCGTGCAATAACAACATTAGAACGATCTTTTGATAATACTTTCGCACTCAACTATGCTTTTCAATACAAAACGACTCCCATTGGAGAACGCAAAATGCTAGAGAAAGTGGCCATAAAAATGTAGCATGCTAAAACTCCTGTTGATGGTTGTGATGGTTGCCACCAATTCTCAATTGGAGAATACAAAATATAAAGTTAAGGCATCTCTACTTCCTATATTTATTAACTATTTCAATACAAGTTCATCTTTTTTGTTACGAAAGTATAAGCTATATATTTATATTCAATAACAAATTCGATCTTCAAATATAATGATTCTTAACTTCAATTTATTCTATACTCAATACATTTTCAACATTTTGTGCTCAATATATCTTTGAGAAAATATATTCATTCATTCTAATGGTATTTATCA
>JAQFZT010001969.1:0-13009 GCA_034696325.1 Camisiidae sp. | reverse complement strand
GTACTATTAATATAATACCAATTATTTGGAGTATCTCTTTATTTAATTTGTATAATATTTCGCAATTATTTTTGTCATTAGTTAAATGAAAAGATAACTCAAAGGCTACGATCACTAAATTATTTTCTTTTTATAAGAATAACTTGTTGCCTGAACTAAATTACTTGAATAAACAGAAAAGATCTGGAAGTTTCACAACACTTTCACAATGAATTTGAGATTTATTCCTTGAGCGATGAGATTCATTAATTAGTTACGAATTGGGGTTTCTGCTTATACCTCACTTTCTTTGTAATGCATAGAAAAACACTGACTATAGCAAAAGATAGCTTTCATCCCTCTTCGCGTTTCAAACAAAATCTTTTAAACAGAATGCAAGCAGTATTAGAAAGCTTAGAAAGGTATTCAAATTTAAGTTATATTATTCATATTTCTTCTGATAGCTTATACTGAATAGATTTAATGAATTTTACACAAAAATCTGGAAGATATTTATAAGTAAACTATTGATCATAAGTTTTTAAATATCTCTCACTTTGCAGCCACATATTGAATATAAAATAACAATAAGATTAGCGAAATTGGTTAGAAAGTGAAGTGTGTTTTCTTAACAAAAACTGTGTTTCTTCTAAAAACTTATTTTCGATGGTTTACTGTAATAAAGTAGACGTTTACACTATCGACAGATTCCAAGCTCTGTTTAATAAATCCCAAATAGGCTATTGGTTCAATTGAAATTTCTATTCTTATACTAATACTATACTGTACTGTATATGTGTAGAGAAAAGTAATAGGAAGTATAGCTAAATTGATTGGTCCGGTAAAGCGCATTTTATTTTATTTTTTATACATTATTTGAGATAAAACTATTAATATTTAGTTCAATAATGAATATTCAAAAATATCTCAACAAGTTTTCAGAAAATTAAAGTGTGAAATAAATAAAACGCGTTTTACTGGACCACTCATTTTTGCGATACTATAAAGATTTCTGCAAGATTTAAAAGAGAAATATATAAATAAACTAAAGAATCTGAAAGATTTTGGCTTTAAAACAAAAGTTAACGAACGACAAAAATGAGCTTTAGTTTGATACTTTGGGAATGTTCTGAATTCTCAAAATTAGAAGGCAGGTCTGGACAGTTATCCGTTTTGAGAGATAATTTTCTCTTCAAATTTTAATGTGTTCATACCATTTTTGTAGTTCACGGATCACTTACGGACCAGTCAAACAGACCAGACCTGGATTTTTCAAAATCTAAAAAACATCCCTTTGCATTTTTTTTTACCAATCACCGATTTTTGGCAAAAACGTACCTTGGTACTCTCTTTCAATTTCTACTCATCACCTCATTTTCGATCTAAAAATTAAATATGTGGAGAAGAATCTTGTTTTCATAAATTAATGGTGATTTATTGGGCAATTCATATCAAAAAATCAAACCTTAACCAGTTTTCTAAATTTCAATATTACTCAAGTGTTCAATTATTACAAAACAAGAAACTAATGCTGAATATAACTTATATTTACTAAATATTCTATTGAGACCTAGCACAAAACTTTAATTATTTAGCTTTAAATGAAAATATGAATTGAAGAACAAACTTAAATAATTTGTGAAACTTCAAAATCAATAGTAAAAAAGTTTTAAAATCCGGACAGATTATCAGGAAAAGCAGGAAATCAGGAAGATTAGCTAGAAATTCATAAATCGGTAACTGTTGGCCACGATCGACCAGCACATTATCCATAATATCCAATAATTAACACCTTTTTTCAAACTTCATATTTAGTCAATATTCAATAAAAGTTTTTAAAAATATAGTTTTCGCAAAAAAATTAGCGGCAATTTTTTCCGAAAAATTTCGTGAAAAAATTGTCAAATCTAATCAAGTACTATATATATTGGGATTCTGGATGAAGATTCCAGAGGGAATCGAAAGCCTCAGATTAATAAATAAATTTTTTATTAAGTTTAAAGTCTAGTTTATTCTAGAGTCCAAAAGTTTCTGATTCTTCAGTTAATAATTTATTTATACACTTCTCGTTCAAATGAAACAATAAAAGCCAATTTTTATATAATGTGAGCGATTTTAGTATACAAAGACTTAACTTGATATTTAACATGAAATGTAAAAGTTTGTGACTAAAACCAGAAGAGGAACTTATAGTAATCATACCTGTCTATACTCGTGATCATTATAGTGAAAACTGAAACAGCAATTGTTAGATTTGTGACAAAGTTGTTGACCACGCAATAAATTTTGCCGAACGGCCAGTGACCGTTCAACATGAATACATAATTGAAAGTGGCATTAAATGTAATGGTCACCAAATCAGCGATTGTTAAGTTTAGAAGAAAAAAATTAGTTACTGATCTCATTGATCGATGATTAGATATGATGCAAATGACTATTATATTCCCCACAATAGCAAACATTATCATTAGTCCAAATATTAATGACCAGATGAGTTGTATTTCCCACGGCTGGTGAAACTGAAATGACTTTTCACTTTTGGTGTCAATTATTGTTGAGTTGACTGTACTTTTTATGGAATCAATTAATAAAGTATAGTTTGGGTACTGTAAAAATGACTGACACTCACTCGAAAGAGTTTTTTGTAAAACATCATTCATTAATTGGTTTTCACACATCTCTGCAAAGTTGAGCTGAGAATTAGAATTTTCGGAATTCATTTCCGCTGAAGTAGTATTATAGCCACGAAATTGATACGGAGAGTTAGAAGTCATTATCTCAAACTTAAATCACGCTTAAGTTACTTTATTCTCCTTCAGATAATAATAAATTGATCGCTAGTTTTCTTCACTAGGCTAACAATGCCTGAAAAAATAGTGTTGACCATCATTCCTGGTTAGAGCATCTCTTGAAAGTAAGAGTTCACATTACAAATTGTTCAAGATTTGCCTGCTTCACATCATGCGCACAAATATAATAGATCGCCGATTTTGCGCTTATGTTGTTATGAAGTTTCCTTTTAAATTTTATGCCCTTTTCATTATACAGCTATAAGAGTGCCCTATCGAAGGGTCCTATTTTATATAATTGTCTCTTACAATTCATCCCTTAGGTATAGTAATTGGTTGTGGAATCTCATAAACGTTTCTATCAAGTCATAACTTCCTGACCTTTCAAAATATCTAGATATTCTCAATCATTCATCTCAATCTTTCGCCTAAAAGCTAAACATCATTAAAGTTAATGTCATTATTTGGTTATCAGTCGATATCTATTTAGATCATTCAATACTGTTTTATTTTATCACTTTTATGAAGACTGAAGTTTTTCTCATTCACAGAATTTCGTGACTTTTTCCAATTTTCCACTTTAGGCTTGAATTATGAAGTAAATAAATTTAACATTTAAACTGTTATATGTATTGGTGTTGTGTAACCTACTCGTGAAAAAGTCCAAATGTTAAAATATCCAATTTTAGGAAAACTCAATACGGAAGAAATGGACTGTTAAAAAGATGCCTTTATATCACAATAGCGTCTATTATTCTATTACTATAATATAATACCTGTACCTGTTTTTGGTATAAATTAGAAATAAGGTATTAATACAATGTATAAGATCAGAAAACATTATTTAAATAAACTGTTTATATTTTCTATGTGTACTCAATATTTGAAACAAAGTTTCAGATTTCAAAGCCTTTTATGAGGTTCAGTAAAATGACAAATTCTTAATGAAATCCAAAACTGGAGATTTGAAGCTTTGAAACTTTGAGCTATCATTATATCCAGATTATATCTTCATTCAAAATTTCAACCCCTATTTTCTTATTCATGTCGATTTATCTCATGGTCTTTCAAATTGAGTTTGAAATTGCTTCCAAAAAATATAAAATTATGAGTTTCTATTTGAAATCGATATTTTAAATTACAGAACAAGAATGTGTATTTGATAGCTTATCCATCAATTTAATGTTATCAATAAATATAAAAATTGCTCAAATTATTTCATGTTTAATCGAATAATATATTGTCATTCATTAAGGAACTAATTATCTAATTATCAATTCAATAATAGTCTTATGTCATACATATTTTTATTGCCAGACATACTATTATTTTTAGAAGTGATTCGTTTACTATACAATCTTTTATTGAAAATGACAGGAAAATAATATGAAATGCCAAAATGCCATCAGTTTATTATGAAGTTCAGGATTGTCGCAAAGTTTCTTTAAATGATAATAACTTTGTTTTATATGAATATAAATATAAATATAATTCTGTTATTTATTCGGTTTATGGTAAATGATTCAGAAAAAATGGTTTTTGTTTCCATTAAAAACATTCATATTCTAAATGTGTAATAATATGTTTTGCAAATAAACTAAACATCTATTTCTAAAGAAGAATACTAACAAACATAATGAAACTTCCAAACTGTTAGAAACTTTTGAATATTTTGAATCTACTTCAGAGCTTGAACTAAGATTTGTTTGCTTTTATGCTTTTGTGAGCATAAAATATGAAATTATTATTAAGTTTCTCATTTGACTCCGATTTAGTGGAACAATATAAACATTATGAAAAAAAATCGAATCGAATCAAATCATAATAATTTTTCTGATATGCTTTAACACGATTTTGCTTAACAGGTATGCAACAGATTTTTGGCACATAAGAAAAATGAATAGTTGTAAAAATGAATAGTTGTAAAATTGTTTTTCTACCTACAGTATACACTCTCTATTCACCTGCAGTACACTCACTTCTGTGTTTTTGGAAGCATTATAAGATTAATTGAATCTTGTCTGCACTCAAAATACAGCGTTTTAATAATTCAACTGTTATTACGTGAGCGGAACTTTCATTATTCCCAATTGAGGTCCGAATTTCCATTTTGTAACTCTCACATGATTACACTCACCCAAAATAGTTTTGTTTCGATTAGTTTATGTTTCAAATAGAAATTTCTTACGATTCCACAAATTTCTTAAAAATCCCTTAATTGGTTAGTAAAGTATAGTTTACTTTATCTATAAGTTTCTAACTTATATTTATGATAAATTGATTATTCAATTGATACAGTTTCAGCTACTCATGACCCAAAGCATTATATATGAAAAATATAATATTTCTAAGTTTTTGAAAACTAAGTTATTCCTCGAAATTGAACATATTTTTGAGAATGTTATCCAAAAGCATTAACGAATTTATGTCATACATGTAGATAAGTATATTCATTGATTTTTTTGAGAGTCACTAAACCCTCGAATCTTTGATTTTGTATCAGTAGAGATGATTTTTTGCCATTCTTAAGCACCTCAAAGTGAAAAATGTGATTTATGGTCTATTCTGGAAGTATTGCTACTACTAGTATATTATAGAAGAATGAGCTTAGTTACAAATTCATATATAGCCATTAAAATACTCCTTTACAATATTTTTCAAGTTGATGTTGTGGTTATGAATGCTGGTAGGATTTGCGAGTGTTAGTCATATATCAGTAGTTGTCATATTCATAAAAAGACTGATTCGGAGTCACTCAACCCAATTTTGTCAGACATGTAGAATAATAGTTTTTATAGGAAATAAACAACAATCAAATGATGGTAACCATAGAAAAGCCATACCTTTCTATTGTTAGCCGACTAATCGTTTCCCAAAAAAGGATTCAGACTTTTCACCACAACTCCCGAAATTTGAATTGCCAACAATAGGAAATCCTCGCCCTTAAGGCTTCCAACAGTTACTCCAAATAACACTGAAATTTAAAGTTTTTTGCACTGAAAAAGACACGACTGAACATTTTTTATACTATCTGTTACATAGATTCTAGATTTTGAATATTTTATCATTTAATGAAATTGATTGAAATTTTTATTATTATTTAAGGAGAGATCTGCAAATTAGAAACCCAATAATGCGATTTTTCTCTTAAAAAAGGGTTTTGAGATAAGTAAGAAAATTTGATTAATGATAAGAGTCATATCATTAAAATGTTTAACCATTTCATTAATCATAAGTTCATTATTGAATTAATACATGTTTTGCTTAAGTATATTTTTTATCAATGGAGAGAATATTTAAAGATTTAAATTCACTTAGTATTGAGATTATATAGAACTAAAAAATGATTTAATTTTTAAATTGCATTATAATTATCTAAATCTGTTGACATAATTTATATAAAGTTTCTTACAGTATTCCTCAAGCAAATTATAAGCTTTTGTCCATATTTGCAGTTTAACAATGCATTCACAAACAAATTAAAACCAGTTATTTCTTAATGTATGAAAACCAAAGAAGTCTAAATGGAAGGAATTTTTATACCAATCAATAAGCCATAATTGTCTAAATCTTGATTTTGCTGATACTTTTTGTTCAGGAGTTAATGGAAATGAATTTAACAAAATCTGAAAAAGCTTTTGATTTGAATTTGATTTTATGTATAATGAGCTTATATTCTATAAGGAAAGAATATCTCCCATCTTATATCTATCTATAATTTCAGTGCAACAATTTTTATGCATTTTAAGTCTATTATTCATTTTTCTCAAAAGAATCCGTCAGATTGACATGAATAGATTAAAATCGAGTCAATACATTTAGGTATTTGTTGTTTTTATTCTTTTTTTGTTACATGATTTTTTACTTTTCTTTGTTAATGTCTTTTGGTGGTGACACATCTTGAATGGTTTTACTCGGGAAAATCTTTGGGTGTTTTCCGTTCACTCTAAGCATGACTTTTAGTGCACACCACGCATAAGGGATACAATTGAGGCATAAGTGTATAGTAAAGGTATATATTAAGCTAAACACGCAAACCTCGTAATATCAAGTCGTTTCCCAAAGTAATCAAAACTATTTCTAGAGTTGTTTATTATAAAAAGAAACTTTTTTCATATTTGGAAATTCTATAACTTTAAAATAATGGCAAAAATAAGAGAAACTTTCTCAATGGTAAAGATGCCAACAAACCTATTTGACACTATTTCCTGGTTTAGATGAAAAGTTAATACTTCTTCATTATTCACGGTTTGATAGGTTTGAAGGAATAGTGAATATTATGATGGGTTTGAGAGTAGAATATAGAAAAAAACTTTATTCAACTAGTTTCTTACACTGAATATCAGTTGGAGAAACTTCTGATATCATTAATTGATGTTCCAATAAAATTAAAAATTTCATTAAGATTTGGATTTATTTGGTATTTGGTTAGGCTTGCAAACAATGGTGTTTGAACAAAATATTTTTTGCCTAACACACTAATAACCGCCATTTACCCAAATAATATCAAATACAAACTTTCACCAATCACTGATGGCATCCATTTGTAAAGTAAATTCAATTAATATTCGAGAGAAATGGAAAGGATTTGTGTAAGGGATTCATGTTTTTGGATGTTCTCACACTTCTTTATATTCAATACATAGCTAACAAGTGAAATCCTAACCAATAGTATAACTATCACACACGCAACTATTAACTCATTGAAATTCAATCATTCAGTTTGAATAACAAATTGGTTTTATACCATTTGCTTGAAGCTCTTTTCTAATGAATTTTATCAACAAAGTTGTCTCATATTTTAATATTTATTATTATTTAATATTAATCAATTCCTGAAAAATAGATGAATAAATAATTAACGAGAAAATAGTTATTTAAAAAGATTGTATGCAATCATCATAAGGTATAGAGAAAGCGAATACATGTGCTATAATTCATATGAAATTTTGTAGATCTCGTGGAGTCAACAGTACTGTACTTTCCGGCACAAATATTATAGATAAAGGTTCATAAGCATGATTTATATGAAAGCACACAATTTTATATTACATTACACCCTGCTTTAATATTCATTATTTGACATTTTCTATCATTTTATGCAAAGTAATCAATTGTCCTCAGCATAACTTCTATCGTTGAATGACTTTTACTTGAGGACATCAGCACGAACTTTCATTTAAGGACCAGTTATAATAATTATCTTAAAAACTCAATTGTGCTCTATTTTTGCAACTATATAATTACAAACACATTTTTAATTAGTAAAAATAATATATATTCAAATTAAATGCTAAAAATTTATGATTCAATATGTATGAGGCTTTAGAAAAATTTCGACCAAATATTTATATATTGCTAAGGAATTCGTTCAAATCAAATCGATTCACTTGAGTTTCGTGAAACGAATAAGACATCATTTAGTCAGTCAAGCCTAAAACTCAATGAAGAAGATTAAAGGATTAGTTAAAATTAAGATACAGTCTAACCCCGTTATAGTCAATCCGCTTATAGTCAACGATTGCTTCAGAACATTAAGAACGTTTACAGTGAATCCCGGTTATAGTGAACGGTTTTGGCATCACTATAAGCGGGATGGACTGTAGTCAATAAGTAAAGGGTTATTATGTACAAGATTCAAGTGCTTGCCTTAGAATTTATTGTCTGAGTCTTTATAAATGAGTGCACAGTTTGGAGATAAAAATACTGTAGAAAATACTGTGGATTAAACATATAATTCCAAAATATTGTTGAAGAAAAGCGGAAGCTTATGATCAAAAACTATACAGAATTAAGAGATAATCAAATTTTTATGTTAAAAGACATTAAAAGATGTCAATAATTATTATAATTTGTTACAACTTTTTCAAATTTTTAAGATATTCAGGTCTATTTGAATTGGGTTTTATTAGAAAAACTCTATCGGATAAAAGTTTTATATACTATTTTGAAAATAAGTTAATTGCTTATAAGGAAAAGACTACAGATAACCATAAACTGAACTCTCTTTCAATTTTGAAGGGAAAACCTATTGAACACAGAGTTCTAATGAAAGTTTAGTTAAGTAAAGGTTGAACTCACTCTATCATTCATAATATTTATCTCTATTATTAAATAAATGTTTTCAATGAATCAAGTTTTATCTTAAAATAAAATAATTTCATATTCAAACTCATAGTAATGACTGACTAATGAGTCTTAAGTCAATCTTCCAAAAGCAGTTAAATGTTTGGTTTCTTTCTTAATATTTTATTCGGTAGTGTTTTTCTTATAAAATTTCTTATAATTTGAAACTTTGTATACGTTAGAAAAGAAAAAAGGATCCAAAGGTTGCAAATTATTGTTACTTTAGTTTTGAAGCTTTATTGTTGAAAAGATAAATTGATGTGCGAGCTGTTGTGCAAACAATTTTTTCTATTATTAAATAGAGATTTTTCTATTTTCTGACAAACAAGTACATCAAAGTCGGAAAACTTGGCATTTTTTCAATGATAAACTATATTCTCTAGAAATATCGGAATCTAAATAGGGTTTCAGAAATTCAGATATTTTAAAAAAGGAGAATTTATGGTAAAGTAGAGACGACTCTGCGTTCACATTGTAATTAAATCGTTTAGTTATAATTTGTTGAATTGTGAAAATTCAAGTTAATCCTAGCGTTTAATCAATATTACAATTAAAGAATTGAAAAGTTGGAACATAACAAATAATTAATAGAATAGGAAAGAAGATTATTGAAGTTTCATTACTTCATCTTTTGTCTTGTTCATTGAGAGTTTATGATAAGAAATCAACACTATCTTGAAAATTGAATTATCAAAGATATTAATTTTCGTCCAATTTCATGATAACAATCAAAGTATTTGGACAAGAAATTTAATCTAATTTTTATTGTGATTTATTTTTAACCAATTTGATGAAGAATTGGATAAAATGATGAATAATTTAAATTTATGAGACAAAAGTTATACCAGAAAATTTTCGTTTCTAACAGATATTTGAAGTTTTCCTTACATTAGTCAGAGAAGAACTGATATTCTCTTGAAATCATTGCAGTCATTGTGGAGCCATCAGTAATGAACGTTTCGTCGAGAATACTATGTTCTTATATTGGTATATACGATAAGAAAAAATATTTTCAAAAAAAGAACATCACAATACGGATAATAAATATTAAATTTGATATTATAATTCCCTCAAAGCTTATAAATTTGATTTTATGTATGAAATACTTTTAAAAATCGAGATCTTTTGTTTAGATCTGTAAATATTATTTAAATGCCTGAAATTGGAGTTGGAGTTTGAATACCTGGAATTGGAAAGCTATAACAGAACTGATTAATATATTGATGTACATCTCAATTATTCAATAAGATATATTTGGAATTCATTTATTATGAATACAGATTAAATCATAATCATTAGCCTAAACGAAAAAGTCGTTTACTTCAGTTACACAATCAAATATCACACTTTTGACATGAATATCTCATGCATAGAAAATGCATTAAAAGGAATATTCTAATTGAGAATTTGGGTGAAATCCTTTCATAACATTGACATGAAGAATATAAGAATTGTGAAAAATATTTTTATGTTGAGTGCCGTCACTCACCATAAGTTTCCTAAAGATAGAGTATGTGCGAGAACTGAAGTAAAAAATAGATTTGAAGTAAGAAATGAAATAATTGAACTGATTGTACAAAATAAAACTTGATTATTAAATTAAATGATCGATTGGGATGTTTTTAGTTGAAATTTGGATCCCACTAGACATTTGAGCGAATCAAACATAAGTTGTTGGATACGGCACTGGTTGTTTGAAGTGGATTTGTTAACTTGATTTGCTTTGTTTGCTTTTTTATAGGTATTTCAGATTATTGGTAAGAGAACAGTAAGAATGAAATCGTGGCGAAACCGAAACACATTATCGCTAATGCTTCATATGAGGCTTAAGTTGACAACTAGGCTAACAAAGCAAAGCTCACACGTGTACCAAACGTTCTAATATTTTGAAACTTATAAATTAATGACACTTATAGAAAATTTATTTATGGCTGTCTGCGTGCAATCTGTACGATAAGCTTTTTCATGCTATAAATTTCGAATAAAGTGCTGTAAAGAAATACCAAAAGTATTTACTAACTTATGAGAAGATCTCACCCAATACAACAAAATAGTACATAAATAAACAAAACATTGTGAAATATAATGACTTATGATTTCAATCGATATTTTTCTTGAGTGATATTTTTTCTATAAAGCCTTTTCACAGTTTTGTTAATAATAGAAATTCTTTAGATTCACGATATATGACATAAAATTGTTCAATAAATATTTGACTTTTTAACTTATTTTTGTATAGGAATGAACTCAAATTATTGACTTTTTATTCTTTATTTTTAGGGTAAACTTCAATCTTTGCGACTCAAATCATGACATTTTTACAAGAGTTTCAAACTTTTGAAATCGAGTCAACAACAAAAATGATTTTAAAATCAGGATTTATTTTTCTCCAGACAAATAAAAGACAAATAAAATCAATTTTGTGAAAAGTGATAAAAACTTGACCAAAGTATAACTTTCAAAGTCAACTTTAATATTCTCTATTGTTATTTGAAGAGATCTTTTTAATTACAGAGGCATGAAATGACTTTTAACTTAATTCGTGAGAAAACCACTGAAAATTTGATTTTGAAAATAAGTCTATTTTAAAGTCTGTAATGATATGATATGTGATAAATATATGTCTATCTATTTGCGCTTTAAAAAGTCACTTGACAGCGATTTTATATTGAATGTTTCAATACTATTTTAAATGAAATATCAAAAAGTTAGAACTGAGTTCACACTTTGATTGAAAAGCCCTCATGAATAAGTTATGAGACACAATGACTGAAAAAAATTTTAATCAAAATTGAGATTTCACTCAATTGTCCAAAGCGTTTATTTATAGAATTTAATATGATTTTAAAAGATAAGATACATTGGTTTCGACTAACAAATGAATGAGTTGCTTCAGTCATTTAATTACCCACCAAATCATATATATATATATATATATATGTCATGTATTTAATGATGAGTTTGAGTTTAACTTATAATTTAGAAGAATTAATGGATAAAATCAAACATATAATAATGCATCTCTTTATCCAATCTTTTTCAGTGGTGTTGCAATAACAACAACTGATAAATAGCAAACTCTTTGAGATGTTAATCTTGTCAATAAATTGGAAAGTTTTCTCAAGTTTAAGCAGTTTTATGATTTTGAACTTTTAGCGACATTATTGGCATGACATCTAAGTTATAAACTGTAATCATTAACACTCCTCTTGAGAAACATTAGCCACACATTCAATATAATCAGTCAGAATAGTGAGTAAGACTCAGTGATCATAAATTAAAGCTAATTTCTTTCTACTGAAGGACACAAAAAATTGCATTCCCTCATAAATCTAATGGATATCAAATGAGTCAATTTTATGGATCAACATTTGGATACAAGTCTTCAGATTAGTAAAGTTTTTTATACATTTAAACTTTGTGCTCAACCAGTTTTTGAAAATATATTTTCATCAATTTAGGTGATCATTATATCTTATACTTTTAAACCACAAGCAGTCCTTTCATCAAGAGTTACAACAATGATTGTCAACTCTAATGATAGGGAATAGTATCAGTACTGCAATGACTATGCTTTACTTTAGCCTCAAGTCATTTCAAATTTTTAATGATAGAAATGAAACTTAAACTTCTCATCTATTTTGTTTGGCCAGTGGCTACTTTTCTTCATTCACATCATAAGGATTATGTTCGCATCAAAACATCTTCAGCTCAAGAGTCACTCCAATTTTTAGCCCAATACCAACTTTTACTCTAAATATTTCATGTTTTAATTGGATCTCTCTATTGATTTTTTTGTATAGGAATTTTTCAATTGAGTCTTTTATATTTTCTCAAGACAGCACTCAGATTATAAGGTTTATATGAATGCCTTCCGAAAGTCCGTAAAAACTTTTTCTCTCTAAAGGGCTTAAGAAATATGAGTGTATGTGAACATTTGATACATTATAAGATCACAATTGAGTGACATAGCCTTCAAAATTCCTAAATATAAAACACTTGTATCTAAAAGTTTGAGCTATGAGTTTGAAATTTTTTATCCATTCTTATGAAAACAAAAACATTACAACTTATTTTAGGAGGAGGATAAAAAGGCAAGAAAAAGGCAATAAAAA
>JAQFZT010001968.1:0-13012 GCA_034696325.1 Camisiidae sp. | reverse complement strand
GGAAACTGAACGCTTCAATCCCTGAATAACATAGAATTTAGAGAGAAATGCATGAAATTTTATGTATTTTAGATACTCGTTACGGAGACATGATTTTTGAAAAATTAGGTCCGGATAATAAAAAGGAAAGAATGAGGAATCATGAGTGGTTAGGCGGAGACATGATCGACGCGGGGATAGAGTTTGGTCCGGGAACTGTTTACGGCAGTGCACTTATTAAAGTGGGAAAAGCCCAGCAAAACCTCGGAAAAACTGAACGAGATTTTGTCACTAATGCTTATAGAAGTTTTGTTCATCCACTTAAAAAATTTCTAGATGAAGACATGAGAACTATTACTGTAACCATTTCTAATATTCATGACAACCCAATAATTGAGTTTTCATTTTAGAAAGAAAGAAAAATATTGGAAACTAAACGATTAGATTTAGACGCAGCCAAAAATAGACTCAGAAAAGCAAAGACTATGGAATCACAGACTAATGTAAGTTCACTTCACATCCAAATATATCATTTGTATATACTATGGGTTACTCTTAATCCGTTTAATATCCGGAAATGTCCGGTTATGTAATAATCCGTTTTCAATTAATGCTCAAAACTAATAATGGATTTCTTTTTCACTACTTTTGCTTCAAATTAATTCAATCAAAATCTAGTCTAAGATCAAACCTGAAATGATCGCTAAGGAAATCGATCAGGTATTGACTCCATTGTCAAGTCTTGTTTATCTTATTATCTTATGTTTAGTTTGATCTTATTTTCATCTCTTTATTATGTTCTTTGATTTTATTAAAATGAGTATTTGATGTATTGTTTATGAAATATTGTGTAATAATTAGTTGGAAAATAAGAATTATGTTTGAATTACAGGCAGAACAGGAGCTGAGGTTAGCTCAAGAAGATTTTGACCGACAAATTGAGATAACGAGACTTCTATTAGAGGGAATAAGTAGTGGACATGTAAGTGTTACAATCTTTAATACATTTATAATAGTTATGAAACTTATAGGCAAATCATGTCCGATGTCTGAATGACTTCGTGCAATCGCAAATCACATTCTATGCCCAATGCAATCAACACATGTGTGATTTACAGCGAGAACTGGCCAGTACTTCGCTGTCTAGTGTTCGCGGGCAAATCAATGATTTATCTTCTCCTTCTGACGAAACTAAGATAACTTTAGAGCCTGGAAAAAGACATGCAAAGGCTCTCTATGATTATGACGCGCACGATAGCAAAGAGTTGTCATTAATGGCAAATGAAGTGATAGTAGTTTCACACTCTCCTGATTTGGACGCCGATTGGATGGTTGGCGAGAGAGGCTCTCAGAAAGGGAAAGTACCCGTCGCTTACCTCGAAATTTTGAACTGAATTTTATCCATTTTATATCTTTCAACTTATTATTATATATACTGTAAGTTAAAACCGATTCACTAATCGTTGGCATTCAAGTCATTTCGAATTACGAACTTTTATTAGTTATGCAAAAAGCAAAAAACAATGAGATATCGATGCAATTTCTCATTCAAATGTTGTCAGTCATTAGTATTCAAATGTATTTAAATATCATTTGTATACTCAATATGTCGTGATTAATGTGATATAACACGTGACATAAACTTTGACATAATTATTATTAATCTATTGTTAATGTGAGAGAAAATAACATTTTAATCGATTGTATGATTTTTACAAATAATGATAAACTGAGTGATAAGTTCTCACTCTATATAATCTTAATTTAATGTCCATTCATATTAGTGTCCATATCATTGTCATCTTCTTCTTCTTCCACTTGATTAGTCTTTTGGGTGTTTTTAGCGTTTGAATCACTTCTGCCCGGAATATAACCTGATTTCAGCAATTGATTCAATCTTTCGATTTCTTCAAGAGTCTGAGCCTTCGCTATCGCGGCTTTGATGGCCTCAACGTCTGCGGCCGTATGTATGCGTCTATTGGTCTCTTTTGCCGGAGAATCACTTACTCCAGGAATAAATGTCTTGGATTTGATTCCGATCTCATTCGCGAGTTGTTTGCCTTTCGATCCCTTGAAGAGTTCCGCCGATTCTTTACGTTCTCTGAGTTTGACTTTTCTGAAGTCAAGCAAACGAATGTTCGGTAACTTATGGATGACATAACTTCTGTAATGCTTTTTAGTAGTGATCGGATTATTAAGAAGCGAAAGGTATTCAAGTTTTTTCAACTGTGACAACACATCGATGTCTCCCAACTCTTGGATGTGATTATTCGTTAAGATCAGAGTTTCTAAATTAGGTATCGATTCGTGTAAATTGTCTGAAATACGACTGATTCGGTTGTTATTCAATAGAAGTGTTTTAATTCTGAGTAAAAGTGGAAAACCATCCAATTTTCTGATGTCATTATCAGAGAAGTCGATGCAATCGAACTGATCCAAAGTCGCGCCCAAATTCTCGATTACAGTCACTTTAAATCCTCTCAAATCGAGTTCTCGATCACGAGTCGCGCTATTCATGTATTGTTGAGCGCTTTCTATCAATTCTGGAGTCAATTTCATAATTACTTGCGATTTGATTCAGATTTTCAAAATTTTCATCAACAAAACGATTACTCAATGCTTTGACAAAACATAACTCATGTTTCCCTCACATAAAAAACGTAATTTAATATTTAAACTTGACTTTAAAATTAGTTTTAGTACTGATTTTGAATCTGATATAAACTTAAATGAAATAAATGACACATTAGTTAATAGAATAAAATTTAATGTTTGCATGAGTTGAAAATTTAGAAAAATACATATTAATGTAATGTTGAACTAACGAACCCACTATTTTGTTAATTTTGAAGGTTTGCATTTGAAGTTTACAATAATAAATCATTTTTGCAAAATTAAGAGAAATCAATCATTGGAATAGCTGTAGAAATAAGAGGCTATGCTTTTAAGCTAAAGTCACGCAAATGTGGAATAATAGACAAAATTTCATTATCATTCACTTGATTGTCGAGAACTTTTCTGAAAACTTTCTCGATTTGATTTTGTTGTTCGAATTCTTTGGCTTTTTTGAATGCATTACGAACAACAGATTTAGGAATTCCTGCGAGTTGTGCAGCATTGAAACCATAGCTTTTAGGACACGCGTCTTCTTTCAGTTTATAAAGAAATGTTATATTTTCTTGAGTTGGATCGCTTTGATTCTCATTCTCAATCATACAGGCCTTGAAGCAAATGTTTGATTAAGTCATTTGAAAGAAACTCAATTTAAGATTTATGACATACCATATGAACCAATTTGACAGAAGGATTATCCTTGAATTCATCCACTAATGAGTGATAATGAGATGAGAACAAAGTTCTACACTTGATATTTAGGCTCAACTCCTTTGCAACTGAACAGGCAATGGCTGTGCCATCAAAAGTGGAAGTACCCCGACCTTCAAGAAAAAAAATATATCAAGAGTTAGTTCAAGTCGATTAAGTAATGAAAGAATTGAATACCCAATTCATCGATAAGAACTAATGAGTGTTTGTTTGCATGTCTCAAAACCATTGCAGTCTCACTGAGTTCGACAAAGAAAGTGGACTCGCCCTCAACTATTCGATCGAATGCTCCGAGTCTTGTGAATATGCGGTCGACAGGTGTTAGAATGCATTCTTGTGCGGGAACGTAAGCACCCATTTGTGCCATAATAACAATGAGCCCCAACTGACGCATTAAAGTGCTCTTTCCTCCCATGTTTGGTCCGGTCAACAAAAGTAATTCACTTTCAATTACAATATCATTGGGAATAAAATTGTCACAATATTTAATAAGACACGGATTACTGGAGTTTAAAAGGCTAATAAATGGTGTCTTAGAATCACTGAACTTTGGGAGAGAAACCTCTGACTTATTTTGTTGAAGAAATGATCGACTTTTAGAGAGACTGATCAACACATCTAGTAATGACATGCATTTGACTGCAGCCAACCATTTATCGTAGTGTTTGTCAAAAGCTTCGAATATACGTCTCATAATGTCTCGAAGAACCACTTCTTGAGCTTCTTCTGCAACCAATAGTTCTTCTAATAATTTTTTGATAGTAGGCGTATAATAGCGTTTAAATCCCTTTCTCGCGCTTTGAATCTCAAAGTCTTGACTGTCTTTAGTTATCTTTTTCAATGCACTTTCAGGAACTTCGAGTTGATATCTGTTTTTTCCGGTTCCGAAATAACTAACTTTACACCCAAAATACTTTCGCTGCTCATTCAGATAATTGTCCAGCTTTTGAGTCGCAGTTTTCATCTTTAAAACTAATTCGTCATATTCTGCATCTGCGCCTGTTTGTGGCAATACTTTTCCGTCTTGTTTTGCTTTCTTGTGATCGAAAGCATTATCGAAAAATGTCAGCTTTTCTTCCAAGTCAGGGAAACTTCCGCCGTCTCTCTCAAACTTAAGGCAATTCATCAAAAGCGACGACTTGAATGATTGGATGTGCTCTTGAAGTGATTTAATTGAATTGAGGGATTGCTTAAAGCCATCCAAAACTGAAATAAAATCTACGATTTTTCTTTTACTATAGATATCCATTTCGAAGAGAATGGCTCTCGAGTCGGGATGACTTTTAGCTCGTTTTGCAGATCCCTGACTATGAATCTTATTTAAGAGTCTCTCTAAATCCGGTAATTTCTTCAATGACTTAATTGTTTCTTCGACTTGATATCGAATGTTAACATTTGAAAGATCTGTGACAGCCATTTGTCGGGCTTCTATTTGTTCAATAATACAAAGCGGAGCACAAATCCAATTATGCATTAATCGTTTGCCGAAAGGTGTGGAACAAAAATCTAAGACTTCATTGAGAGTCCCTTCAGTTGAGCCCAAACTATTCTGAAAGATTTCCAAATTTCTTAATGCGAAAGAATCGAGAATCATATTATTGGGTAATTGGACACAACTATCATCAAAAGTTTGATTGCTATCACAAGGTTTATATTCTTCGAAGAGTTTCATTGAAAGTATTTCATCTGCAATGAGACCATCGATACAATACTGAATGACTGCACCCAATGATCGAATCGCTAACTCGTATTCAGGTTTACACGTTTGATGGAGTGAATCGGTTTCGTCCGACATATTCAGGAGAACATCAGGCAATCCATTATCAAAAAAGTCTCCTTCGCTTAAATATTTCAAAGTTTTATTCGAAGACCAAAATTCTTTCATAATTTCTTTGCGAGCATTTGGAGCGCAGGTTTCGAGCAATTGTTTGGTCTTAACAGAAATGTTCTTTCTATTGATTATCAATTCGACGGGTGGGTTGTGTGCAATCAAAGTCCTTAATCGCGAACAATATCTATCATCTGAGAATTGGCTCAAATGAAACCTTCCAATGGAAACATCAATAAAGCAAACGCCGAATTGACTGCCAGACTCTGTCTCCTGAAGACAATAATTAAATTGAATAGAAAACTAATTGAATGATAAGAAGCCTTACATTTTCAGTGATCGCCAATAAGTATGAGTTGCCGTCAGTCATAAAGTCTGCGTCTATAACAGAGCACATTCTTGTGCCAATAGTAGAGACGCGACACAATTCTCTGGCCACCACTTTATCAAATTTGGTGGTTTTCCTCAACTTCTTACATCTTTCTTCCATCATTTGAGGCGTTTCTGTTTGTTCGATGCGCGCAATTTTGTAACCTTTTTGTATGAGAACATCTGCGTATCGTTTATAAGCCTTCTCAGGAAAGCCCGCGTGAGCGTAATCGCCTCTCATGAATGAAATCTGAAGCTCATTAACGGCAATAACAGCGTCCATATGAAACAGTTCATAAAATTTTCCCATTTTGAAAAACAAAACAGTATCGAAATTCCGAGATTTGAAAGTCCACCACTGCCTGTGAGCCGGGGTTTGACTGTTCAAAAAGCTCTCCGAAATTGAAAGTGTTGTCGGATCATAATCGGGATTAAGCTCTCCTGATATTAATCGAAACCTTCCCTTTATATCTTTTATTTTCTCGGGTTTCAGAAACTCATATCCCAAGTGAGGCCACGTTTTATCACCATTTGGTTCCATTGACTCATTCACAGAAATGAATGAATCGTCGGCTATAGACAAACGACTTTTGTTTGGCGTAAACTTTGCATTAGCTTTAGGAGTGTCTGCACTTTTGCGCCCATTCGAACCCTTTGAGAATAATGGATATGAGGTTTTAGGCGATGATTTTGACTTATTGTCCGATTTTTGATTAAGAAAGTTGTGTTTCTTTGGTTTTGAATCAATTTCATCATCAATTTCTTCGACACTCATATCTTCAGATTCAGATTCTTCGATCTCTAGAACTTCTTCGTCATCACTTGACTCTTCATCACTTTTATTAGGCTTGTAATCGTCTTCACTCTCTTCATCGCCACTCGAGTCCAACACTAACTTTTTGAACTTTTTTCTATCATTACTTCTTTCATCTCTGTCTCTATGACTGACTTTTCTCTTCAGATCTGATTTTTGTACGCTTTCACTATCTTTAGAATGAGATTTAGGTTTATGGCTCTCTTTATTGCCATTATTAGGACTTTTATTGACAGATTTGGGAGAGATATCATTGGATTCGTCTGCAAAATCATTTGCTTCGAATTCTTCGTCATCGGATGGTCTCAAGTCTGCGATGAGAGTCCATCTCTCGCTTTTATCCACTTTATTCGCTTCGTCGGCGAACTCAATCGCTTGATTCCATTTCTGATCTTTAAGTAGAGGAACATCTGATTTAACTTTTCCTAAGTATTCTTTGATGTCACGCAATTTGATCCAAGAACGAGAAACGGGATCATCAAAGAATTGGACGTGAATGAAGACTGTTTTGCCTTTTCGTTTGTGGTAAGAGTTGAGAGTCGGGTGAAGACATATGATGGATGGCCACCAGGGATAGCTTGAATGGTTTGGTCATAGATTTGAATTAATTGAATCATGTTTTGAATGGTGTCTTACATACCCTTCCAGTTTAGCCCAAACCAAATCATACAATTCATATCCGATCACATCGTTTTCATCTTTAGTTTTATTCAGATTCGACTGTCGAGAAGTGGAGGCAACGCCTCCGTTATTCTTTGCATTTAAATCATCTGATTTTGAACTTTTGGGCGAATTATTGCTAGAGTTTGGCTGCGATTGAGATTTATTGAAATAATTCAATAAAGTATTCGATTGTTTTGGCGATGGATTTGTTTTACGCATTACTTATCGCTTTTGACAACTATTTATTTAATTAAAACAACTAATGATAATTATTATTTCCAAATCATTTGATCATTAATTAAATGTTTAATAATTATAATGAGTTCATTAATACTTCAAATCAATATCAAAACAAATGATTGCGTAATATTTGAGACGAGAGAACACTCTTTTGGCGCTAAACTATTAGCCAATAATTATTGTTCTCTATATTTGACCGCATTTTTGAAAAAATGATTAAATGTCGAGTTTTAATACAATTTATAACGAAAGCTAATATTGGTTTTAAAGACCTTTAGTGTTATCGCTTTAACAGAAAAAGTTTTATAACATACATATTGTTAAAAGTTTTGACTTTACTTTTGATTATCGACTTTTGAACTGTTGATAAACTCTAATATTTTTGCATTTTTGCAATAATACAATTTGAAGTTAGGGGTCATGCACATAGTACGTGCTTCAGGTGATTTTCAGACCCCTACCCCCTCTTTGTACGCTTTATCATAACGTTATTCCTATAGAGGTACACGCTTTTCACCCTTGACCCTGACCCCCTTGACCTTGACCCCCTTGACCGAGTACGTACTATGTGCAAGACTCCTTATTGTTGGCTACATGTCATTATGTATTTATCTACCGCTACTCATAGGTATTAAGCGGTTTATCACAGATTAGGATAGTGTCAATCACATTAACTGTGAGATTAACCTCTGACCCAATAAGTTGGACCGCTCTAATCTAAGCTATACTTTATGAAACAGCTCAGAGGTTGAAAACCTTTTTGGCACAGGTGAGGCTCGAACGCAGACTAACTTTGTGAACTGTGCAAACTTGACTCAGTTAAGAGTGAGCGCCTCAGCCAACTATCTCTTTAGCTTATTGTTGGCTACAGACGGACAGAGAAAATATGAATTTATAAGCTCTTTACTCCATTAGTTAAGAATAATTCAATTCTTAAGTCTTGTTCTGTAATGATCTCTAAGTAATGAAAGAGTTGAAAACAAAATTAATTTCAAACTCATCCCAACTCTTAATCATATGTACAGATAAATGTTTAAGTGACTTATTGTCTTGTGGGTTGAGCCAGATCGAGGGGCCTAGAGAATCATGGGAGGGCTCATGGGAGGGCTCATTCGACTCAGATTCACGAGACGAGTCGAACGAATATACTCTCGACCAGTTTGGGTAAGGTTTAGATTTTTGGTTTGGTAAGGTTTTTTAGGTTAGGTTAGAGGGCACCAGAACCCATTTTTAGGTTTAGTTAGGTGAAAGTTTAGGGGGGGTGGGCTTGGGTGGGCATTGTTAGAGTGGCTAAAAAGTAATGAAGGGCGTCATCTTACTCTGCGTCGAATGAGCCCCTCCATGGCTTTTCAACCCAACCCACGCCACGATAAGCGACCAATGTTAACTTATTATAAGTTAATACATTTAATCAAATATAAACTTGTCCTAAAATAATGCAAATATTATTATGCAATTTGTTATTGAATTGAAAACAAATTCTACATAACTATTACCTTGATCTTAATTTCTAGACTTACTTTGAATGCTTGTCAATCAAAGCATATGATAAGCTTTAACTTTTGATTATTGAATAGACTAGTATTCAAAATTCAAAGAAAATGATGAAATCATAATTACCTGTTTATAATAAAAAGTGAACGGAAATTTTGTTTACTAGAATCTGCTTGAAATAAGTTCAAGATTATTAGCTCAAGACTAAGATTATAAATCAAAATATTCAACTTGACATAACTTATTTGAATCGTAACTTTATAGTAAAACTTGCCATTAATTAAAAGAACTATATTTTCTATTATAAATACTTTTTCATGTCTTTCTCTAATCGATTCTGCATTCGACTTAAATAATAAGTAATGTATAAGAAATGCTTTAAATCTGCTTCATCTGAAAGATAAATCGTTAAAAAAACAACTTCTTAACGACATTCTTCTTCTGCATTTCATTCTGTACTTCTCTTCCATTAGAATTTGTGTATTGATTTGAGACAAGAATTTGCTTGTTTTTATACAGGTTTTTCTCTTGAATGCACTGAAATCTGAGAGCCATAGACTTGTTGCTGTTCTTAATGTAGTGATCACTCATCGATTATGCGCGTGTCTTGTATTCCTCCAATATAACTGTCACAATCAGAAAAGCTAAAACCTCCAAATCTCTTAGTCTTTAGTCTCCTGCGAATCATACCGTTTGTGGTTAAGAAAACTCAAAGAAATAAAACTTCCTTGAGATTAATTGCATTGTTTTATCAATTGTACACTCAGTAAAAGAAGTTCTTATCATTGAACCCAATCGTTTTGATAAGACTTATAAAGTAAAATACTTTTGATCACAGTTTACATATGAGAATAAGCTTGACTTGTAATCATTACTAACATTTTGTAATTATCTCTATCAATGAAAACATGTTTTAGATTTATGTGAATTAAATCAAATAAGAATCTTATCATGTTTATGAACGTCTTATATCGATAAATATTAAATCAAGACATGCTCTCATTTATAAAGATGACTCTTTTATTAAATTACAAAATGAGTCGTTAGTTATAAATACTTATCATAAGTTTTGATTCAAAGTATTTTACAAATTCATGTCTTATTCAATTGACGATTGGGTCCAATAGTGAGGATTTACAGTTTATGTTTAGAAGACAAATAATACGAGATCATACACTTTACATTTACTAAATTAAAACATCCTATTTAGCGAACATATTAAGTGAATCTTACAAAAAGTTGACTTTTTAATACTTGACTCTACTCTTCAAAAATTTGGGTGAGTTTGTTATTCTGCTTTTGAAATTCCGAGTTTTTTCATTGTAATTATAATTTTAAGCTTTTCAAAACTCATATACAATTGGTTTTGAAGTTTATGTACTGTATATACAGTTAAGTTCAAAAGAAAAGAGATTCAAAGTTTGTATCAGTACTTATTTTCATTAAATTAAAAATTACTTTATGCATTGATCCTCTTAAATATACTTCTAATCGAACTAATATTGAAATATTTTGATATGATTTTATACCTGTATTTGCACAGATTCTATTGCCTTTAATTTATAAGTTATTTTCAATGTTCAGAGTGATTGAAACAGTGATAAATTGAATCAAATAAAATTGTAAAACTGTTTAGATTCAAGAGTTACTGTAAAGTATTGTATGTTTTCATGTTGAAGTTTCATCTTTCAAGTTATTTGATTATAGAGCACATAATTTGATGAATTTTTGTGTTATTTGAAAAATGTAATTGAAATGTCTATAATTAGAAATATGTGGGGTTTTCATTAAATGTACTCATTAGGAGTAAAATGTTTTCCTTTTGCTATTTGAAAATCGCTATTCTCGACTCGAAGTAAAATTATTTTGAGATATTCTAGACTAATGTATGCCGTATTCCTGCTATAATATTAGTATACTTTGGAACTGATTCTAGGTTTAGGTATTGATGAAAAACTAATAATGGAAGCAAATGAATTCCGAGTGGCAGCCAAGCAACTGGTGGACTACATCGCTGATTATTTAGAGAATATTCGTGATAGACCTGTATTGCCATCAGTACAACCCGGATATATAAAAGATTTGGTTCCAGACTACCCTCCAGAAGAAGGGGAAACGTGGAATTCTATATTTAATGATATAGAAAAGGTTATAATGCCAGGAGTAAGTCATATATAACAAAATTTAAGAGTTTCTTTTCAATAGTTCAGCTTTCAAACAATCAACTAAAACAAGTATCAATTCAAAAACCTTAAATCTCTTAATTTTCTTCAAACTGAGAACTTTTAAAATAAGAGTGAAAATTGTTTTAAGTTTGAAATCCTTTCCAAAAATACAGTTTTGATTCCTTTAGTTGAAGCTTTGCTACTAAACATACAGATGTGAAAATACAGTATAGGATATCATTATTCGCATGAAGTGCTAACGATAAAAGCTCTTCTTCCTGATGTCATTTTTCTGACCTGTATATTGCAGTATTAGGTATATCTCTAGATATCACATTCCGTACTATTGATCACATAAGTATGAAAAGATGCGCGAAAACTCTGTTATAAAGTGTATATAGACTTATGTATCTAATAGTAAGACTGAATTACTCTATAGTGGTATCATTATTATACTACCCTTAAGTATGATGAGATCCTTTCAAATGCTGTATCGACTTTTCATATAATAACTCATTGTCACAAAATTTACCATATTTTTCGTCGTGAGAATGAGCTCACGAAAGATGAATTATGAAATCTATTCTATACAATAGAATTTTTATGAAAAAGAGTATTGGAATTAAATTTGATTTATATCTCAGATGACACATTGGCATTCACCTCATTTTCATGCATATTTTCCAACTGCTAATTCATATCCATCAATATGTGCTGATATGCTTTCTGGTGCGTTAGCATGTATCGGATTTACATGGGTTTGTAATCATTGAATCAAACTGTTTAAGTATCACACAAGTCAATACAATTAGAGTCATTTTCATTGCTGTCTTAGATGTTCTTTTACTTTCTCTCAAAAATTCAATTGATTTGCGTATGCTTTGACTATTAGTACTTCTCTGACTGGCTGTACAGACAAGAAATAAATTCCATGCTTGAAATTCTATAGTCACTATCGATTAGACAATAAGAGATAGAACATGGAATTTATTCTTATCTGTACATAACTTACTAGTTGCTTCTCAAGCTTTTTCTTTGCTGACTATTATTACAAAGGTTTTATTGAGCAAATGTTTTCAGATCGCAAGTCCGGCCTGCACTGAATTGGAGATGCAAATGATGGACTGGTTGGGAAGAATGATTGATTTGCCGGATCACTTTCTTTTTAGTAGCGGTGGAAAAGGTGGTGGAGTAATACAGGGCACAGCCAGTGAAGCAACACTTGTTGCTCTTCTCGGTGCCAGAAGTAAAATGATGGCCATTAAACAAAACGAACCTGAATTGTTGAATAAATTAGTCGCCTATACATCAGATCAGTCACATTCAAGTGTAGAAAGAGCTGGACTTTTAGGAGCCATCAAAATGAAACTTTTGCCCACTGATCAAAATCTTAGTTTACGTGGAGTGACACTCATTAATGAAATAAAAAAAGATAAACAAAATGGATTGATTCCATTCTTTGTGGTGGCGACACTCGGAACCACTAATACTTGTGCATTTGATAACTTGGTGGAAATCGGAAAAGTTTGTCAGTTTCGTTCTTGCGTTTTATAATTATTGATAAAATCATTCCATAATTGGGATCTTGTAATACAGGCGAAGAAGAGGATTTGTGGCTACACGTAGACGCGGCATTCGCCGGATCCGCTTTCATATGCCCTGAATTCAGACACTATTTGAATGGAGTCGAAGTATTTTACTTTAAGTCGAATAAAAGTATTTCAATTACTTTCAACAGTCATTTAATCTAATAGTTTGCGTCTTCATTCAATATGAACCCACACAAATGGCTTTTGGTTAACTTCGACTGTTCAACGCTCTGGTAATTTACGTAACTTTATAATGATTTTTGTTATGAATCATTAGCCAATTATTAAAGCAATGCTCATGTGTGTCATTTCTACTTTTCAAAATAGGATTAAGAACAGTGAATACATTGTCGATGCATTCAATGTGAATCCTGTATATTTGAGACACGATAAACAGGGACAGATACCTGATTACAGGGTCAGTAAACCATTATAATTGAAAATTAATTGAAGTACAGTGTGTCAAATAACTTTCTTGCAATATATGAGTTGCAAAGCCTAAAATATTCAGTTGTTTTCCATAAATTATGTTCTAATGAAACAACAC
>JAQFZT010001967.1:0-13016 GCA_034696325.1 Camisiidae sp. | reverse complement strand
AACAAAACATCATTTGGAACACCATTTATAATCCGTATCCATGATTCAAGCAATCAAAATATATACCAGAATGTGAGTCAACATTTAAAAAGATATTTTCCAATAATTTCACAATCAAAATTAGTAGATATCAATAAAATCAAAAGTAGCTTTGAACTTTACTTGCTTGATCAGGATGGTCAACAAATTTATCAAATTAATCCTAATAAAAATGAGTCAATAAACACTAATATGATTTACTTAGCAGTTTATATTCCGCCAAAATTATGTGAAAATTATTACAATTGTGCCGATAAAGAGCTAAAAATCGACTCAATACGAAATTATCACCAAATTGATAACCAACAAAATTTTGTCCCCAAAGAGATCACACTTCGAGAATGTTTGCATCAGTTTCTCGCGAGTGAATTTGTTGATGGAAAAATGCCGTGCCTTCACTGCAATTGCGACCAAAGGCCGTTTAAGAAAGTGAATATCATTCATTTGCCTAAAATATTGATTTTACAATTAAGACGATTCGTGCAACCATATCTTTATCAATTTCGATTAGCAAATTTGGTCAACTTTCCGATTACTAATTTTTCTACGAACGAATTTATTGACGGAGTATCAAATGATGATATTTATGATTTAATTGCAGTCGTTAATCACCACAGCAGCACCAATATTGGTGGCCACTATACAGCATATACAAAAATCAAAGAAAAATGGTATCACTTCAATGACTCTTTATTTCGAGCTGTTGATGATGATGATTTGGTTTCGCAATCAGCATACATATTAATTTATTTAAAAAAAGATTGATTGTATTTTTAATTGAGAAAATTTGATAATCAAAATTAATTTTGTTTATTTTTGATTTACGGAATTATTCAGCTGATTTTAAATGATTTCAATTGAGAGTGAAATAAAAATTATACTGTTAAACAGGTCACAACTTTTTTATTTCATGATTGCCACCTATTTTTAGTATGATTGCAAAGAATCTTTCGATTTGATGCAACACTACTATATGCGTCCGTCTGATGAATGAAGCGACAAATCGCAACCGATAAGGAGTAACTAAAAAGCAAAAGTCCTTATCAAATCGATACGAAAGAAAAGGCACCAGACGGACACATCTTACTATTAAAGGTATTTTAAAAACTTGTTGAATATGATCAATAATAAAAGCGGCGCTTCATTTCTATGGATACGCGTATATATAAAATGCGGGACTTATATATAAAGTCTCAAATTAAAAATTTTGTAAAAAATTTATTGCACTAATATATAAAAGTTTATTCAGTTTATTTCAACAATTTCAAAATTACTTTACGTATATTTATATAATTTAAATATTAATGTTAAAGTTTACATTTTACATAATAAGATATTTGGATTAAAGAATTTATGGAAGAATGCATTAGCGACTACAAGTCGCTCGGGCAAAGCCATAGAACCTAATGCAATAATGTTAGCCAAAGAGGGTGAAATGGAAAAAGATTTACTCAAAGAAATAAAGGTAATATTTGAAAGATTGTGAGCAAACAATGTCGAGGCATTTTAAAGAAATTATTAAATAAAGATAAAGTAACACCTACAAAGGGCTCGAGAAGCTTCGTTTCGACTAAACAAGACCTTAGCAATACACTTAGTAATACAAAGAACGATTTAATTGATTTAGCAAAGGAAAATAGAGATAAAATATCAGAAAGAAATAAAGAAATACTAGATAAGCTTTTATATGGCGAAGGATTGAAGATATTAACTAGCAAAACAAAGATAGATAGGGTATATCAGGATTCTATTAGGTGCTATCATGTTTTAATATGAATAAATACAATCAATCATATCTCAATAATAGAGATATCAACAGTATTAGCCAAAATCTAAATAAAAGTGAAAAATTTCAAGATGCTGTTAGTAATATGAGGTTAATGATGTGGAATAGATTTTTAATGGGTGTTGCTAATAATCCTCAAATGACTAAAAAAGAAGTTTGTCAACGTTTAGATTTAAAAGTTGGTACAATTAATTTCATTCAAAAACATTATAAACTTTAAAGTCCTTTTTACTTTAAGAAACCAAAAGCACATAAATAGAAAAAAAGAAAAAACAGAAGAAATATCTGAAGTTCCAAAGTCAAAGAAAACTAAAAATAAAGGGGGTCAACCCCGAAATAAAGGAATAAAAGGGGGTGTGATTCTACTGTTACTGAGGAAGAACTCGAAAAGAAATCAAAAAGTTTTGATGAAAGATACAAGTAAATTAATTGCATTTTTGTTAAATTAAATGAAAAATAATAATATGGATGAATTAGCTATACTTAAACATTGTAATGATTTTAAATCTGAAGCAAATGAACAAATCAAAATTATAAAATCATTGTCAAATAAAGAAAAGACTGAACTTCTACCACGAGTTGTATATGATAGACTCGCTTTTCAAAAATATAAAGAAATTCAAGATATAACAGTCAACCGATTATCTGATGAGAGAGATAATGCTCTTGAAGAACGAGATATTTATAAAAATGAACTTGAAAAATCTGATGCATATAAGGAAGAAAGTGTTAAAAACGCTTTAAAGTCAATAAGAAAAAATAAACAATTAGTTGTTTCTAATGAAAGAACAAAAAGAGAATTACTAAAAACATTAGAATTAATAAAACAAACAAACAGTAAAGCAATAAAGTCTTAAATTTTACTTCTGCTAACAATCTTATAGTAGCTTTTAAAAGCTTATTTGTTTCTAAAGAAATATCTTTATAAATTTCTAATAATTCTGTTGTTATTTCCATTTATATACATTTAACTTCGACTCGAGGGCTTTAGAAACATGGCTCACATTAAAGCCATCTTCACCTCCGTATCTCGATCTCTATTATTGAGTTCGGGTTGATTGTATTTACTCATTTATATAATATTAAAACCATGAAAGTACTTTATAGTAACCTAATAGCAACCTCATGTTAACCTCATGCTAACCTCATAGCGGCCTCATAGCAACCTCAGGGGTAAAACCCGCCTGCCATTGGCAGTCATAGTAAGTTTGTATAATCATAAATATTCAATACTATTTACTTGATTAAAATATAGCGTTAATTGCTGTTGAGGAACTTTAAACAATTAATACAGTTTTAGAATTCGAAGACTGCTTTATGAGTCTTAAAGGGTCTTCAAGCACACCCAAAAGAAGCCGAAAGTTTCTGTGGACGAAGATTTAAAGATTCTTAACAACAAAGTTGGAGTCTTAAGTAGACCTATAAAATACCACATTATAGCATTCAGCAGTTAAACAATTAATTATTCGATTTCTCATTAAGAGACTAGAAATGCTTAACCCTTTGCTGAGAATGTGAAAGATTAATAAAGATCAATCATTGATTAAAATTAATAATATCTGTCACTCTATAATGCCCATATGAAATTGTATTTATATTATCGTTAAGAACAATTCTTTTATCATCTTCATCACTTAGAGCTATTTTTTCTTGAGTAATTGAAATGTAAGTTGTGTTTATAAGATTGAATAAAATTTTGTTTTATAACTTTTTTCTTCTTATCAAATAAGCATTTTTCATAGTCTTCACCAGTTATTTCATTTTCTAGTACTGACTTTTTTATACCCTTAATCTTTTTCTTTGGGTTAATTTCTATTTTATTTATTGGGTCCCAACTATCATAATAATATGATTTAGCTCTTAGTCCAATAAACTTAGTCATTATATTACCATTTAATTCATCTTTCTGAATTCATGAATTCATAAATTCAAATTTAATTCATTCGTCATGAATCATTCAAATAATTGCAAACTAATGAGATGTGGATATGACTAAACGTGCGATAATATCTTTTCTATGAACTATAAATCATTTCTATCGATATTTTTAGCTTTAATAATGAATTTTTTTCATCTCAAACATTTTGAACATAAAGAACTCAACTCTAGCACTGAATGTACAGTATATTTCATTTTAAGCAAAACTATGCTTTCAAACGCTGTAACACATGACAAAAATTGAGAAAATTTCCTCTGAAATGTGAAACCAAATAAAAGGATAGAATCAAATTTTCATATCAAGAGTTGGATTAATCCTACCACAGTATGAGGTATTATGACGTGTTGGGACAGTTTATAAGGTTTAAATGTTAAATGCAAAACATTTTTTATCATGTTTTCCATTACTTTAAATGTCAATCATAACTAACAATAAGTAAAATGAGTCCACTTTTTGTTTAATACTCTTAACAATATTGATGAACACAATAAACGTTTCGTTTTAATAATCAATTCAATGAATTGTATTTAATTTGTGTCAAAACAATTATAGCATAAATTAAATGTTATGTAAAATAATATAGGGTTCAAATGCAGGATATGTTTTGAGACGTTATTTATGAACCGAGTTTTCTAATGATTACATAACTTTTAGTTTTGAATTAACTGATAATGACAACAAATTAATTAATTAAAATGAAAGAACCGGTCATTCAAGTGAACCATATTTTCTATGATTTAAAGAAATATATTTTCAAATTAGAAAATCATTTATTGTTTGCGAATAAATATATTGTTTAGAATAAATTTAAATTACATTTAAAAACAATTTTCAATAAATTAAAGTCAAAATTGAGTTGAGAAGACATTCAAAAACTATAACAATTAGAGAATGAATACAAACATTTCATAAAATAAGAAGAAATCAATTCAATAAATTCAATTCAATCAGTTTTTCAATAATAAAAACAAAATAATAATAATTTTAAACGAAAATCAAATATAAATAATAAGAAAACAATTGAAAAAAGAATAGAAGAGTTGATAAAAGTTTTCAAAAATGTATCAAATGATAAATTAATTGAATCAATAAATAAAAGCTTAATTCAAAATAATATGAACAAAACTATTATAAATGATAATATATATACTATAGTAATAAAAAACAAGAATTGAAATGTCGGTTACAGACCAGTTTTATGTATTGAGCTTCAAGTGGTACAAATCGATTACTCTCGTCTCAAAGATCACATAAATGAAGGTCTCATCAAAACGTGAATCTCAGTTTTCAAATAATTAGACTTTAATTTTTCAAATTTCGCTAATTAAATTCGCAAATCGCGAACGAACATATTTATCAAATATTAATCATTCATTTAATCTATCATAAATTTAGACAAATTAATCCCAAAAATATTTAATGGATAGTTAAACGAGAATTAATAAAAATCGTTTACTCATTATCAGACTCATTCTGACATCAAGCCTAACCGTAATTGGCTATTACATATTTAATTATTCCTTTCACAATGTATGGGACTAAAATGTTTCAAACATGTTATTAGTATTATATTATCAATTTCTATTTTTCATTGTAAACTTTTTGGCAAATTAAATCCTTAATTTACTTATTATAGGGACAATAGCGAATAAATTGACATTACTCTGAATTAATTCAGACCGAAAGCTTGTATATAATTTACATCTGAAAAATTTTACCAAAGATGTTTGTAAAGATGCAAACGAACATAGCTAGAAATTTATTTTAACTATCTCTTTATCTTTAAATCATTTAAATAAAATAATGTCAGAAAATATTAATTAAAAGCATATAGTGGAATTTATTGACACTTTTTGGAATAAATCTGACCGAACGCATGTTTTTAATTAGAATTTAGATAATTTAGATAACATATTTCCGGTGTCGCTAACAACCAAAGTTCTCAACGAGTTGATAGTTATAACATATTTCGCCCTTTACTTAGTTGAAATTTATTTGGACAAAATAATTACTAAAAACATTGATTGTTGAATTTAAAAGAAGTTATTGACACAGTTTGGAACCAATTATGGCCGAACGCCTGTTTGTTAGGAGCAATCAAATAAATTTTACCTATCAAGTTCGCGAACGAACATAGTCCTCATTTAAGTAAGACTAAAGTTCATTTTACTCATGTACAATTGACTTGGATGAATTAAAAATTAATTTATAAACTCAATAAGACTTAATTTTTCAAAATAAACTAATTTAGAATCAATTTTGATCGAACGCAAGGGAGCAACGAATGATTTAACATTTTTAACTATGCTTTGTTCTATTTAAATTTTGAATGAATCAAAAACTTTGAGAATTATATGAATGTTAAAAACTTTTGATATTTGTTCTCCAAATGATCGCTTTTTAACTGCTTTATTCATCTCAATGATTTTATTTTCTTGTCGTGGACTTTACACAACGCTTCTTCACATTAATCGAGTTTTCCGTTATAATCGCGATATGTAAGTAAGTATTTCGTAAATGTTATTTGAACTAATTATTTCCTACAAATATTAACTGAAGGGACAAAGGGAAATCGATTAGAATTGTTTAGGAATCATTTGAACAGATCGCATAGCTTTCTGTAATTTAATTCGCAAGTCGAACATAATTTGACCGAACGCAAGCTAGCAAAAAATCATTGAAAATGTTTGCCTATGCATTATTTGTTCGAATAGACGCGAACTAATATAGTCCTGATCTAAGACTAAAATTAATTTTACCCGTGTACAATTGACTTGGACAAATTAAAAAAATTTTATACCCTAAATAAGACTTAACTGTTCAAAATAAACTAGTTTAGAATCCATTTTGACCGAACGCAAGGGAGCAACGAATCATTTAAAATGTTTACCTTTGCATTATTTGTTCGAATAGACCCGAACTAACATAGTTCTCATCTAAGTAAGGTTAAAATTTATTTTAATCATGTACCATTGGCTTGGACAAATTAAAATTTATTTTATAGCCTGAATAAGACTTAATTCTTCAAAATAAATTAATTTAGGATCCATTTTGACCGAACGCAACGGAGCAACGAACGATTTAACATATCTATCTATACATTGTTTGTTCGAATAGACGAGAAATAACATAGTACTTATCTAAGCAAGACTTTAATTCATTTTACTAATGAACAATTGACTTGGACAAATTTAAATTTATTTTATACCCTAAATAAGACGTAATTCTTCAAAATAAACTGGTTTAGGATCGATTTTGACCGAACGCTAGGGATCAACGAATCATTTAACATATTTATCTATGCATTCTTTGTTCGAATGGACGCGAAATAACATAGTAGTTTAGGTTTGATGTCTATCAGCGGAAACATAACGGAGACCCCAATCCATATAGTTGTCAACGGGATGCTATTATCCTTATATTTATTATTATTTATAGTTTTAATTAATTAATGATTTAGTTTTTTGATAGGTTGTAATCTTTCGTTCAGAACTTAAACCATATATAAAATACATTTATTAAAACACAGAGGAATTAAACCATTTCTGTATTGATGTCCTGCATGTGAAATGGGTTTCTTTAAACAATCTTTACTTAATAAACATCTTAATAAAGTTCATTTGGAATTAGGAATTTTGCGTGTGATTGGCCTTAATGTGGTAAAAGTTTCTTCGATTCCATCAATTTAAAAAATCATAAATTGATTGATACGGGAGAGAAGGACTTCTTGTGCGAATGGCCCGGTTGTGAGGCCAGGTTTGCACAAAATCATCAATTAAATAGACATCGTTTTACTCATACGGTTTGTTTTAGTATTATTTTCTAAAAAATTGTATTGAAAAGTTTTTTCCATTTATAGGGTGTCAAACCCTTTGTATGCGATTGGAAAGAGTTTTATTCAAAACATTAATTTGAAAACTCATTATAATAAAGTTCATCTTAAACACAAATAATTTTAAAGTAAAGTAAATACTTATCTATAATTATAATTTAAATTTTTTCTTCAACTACTTCTGAAGAGAACTTATATTATATTTATTTTTCTTTAATTATATAATAATTTAATGATTTTTGAATCGATGTTATCTAATATTATCTTATCATTTGATTTAATCTCTGAAAGTTTAATATCTTTAGTAACTTTATATTGAATGTAATACATAAGCGATCCCTTGATTTCCCACTTATTTTGTGTTTGCCTTCAATTATATTTGATTTGTTTTGTTTTGATATTTGAATTTTTTTTTAACTTAAATTCATGTCAAACATGAAGAGGAGATCTATAAGTGTTACTCAAAATCAGACCAAAAGTTTTGTTTCTCATAATTCTGACCAAAAAGTGATTATTCAAATAAATGATATTTTTGAGGAATTGAGTCAAGAAAACCATAAATTGAAAAATGAATTAATTTTTGCAAATAATTGTTTGAATGTTTTGAACAAAATTAAGTCATTTTATGGTAAATATTTTATTGAATGTAAATGTGATTCAAAACCAATAAATAACTCAAAATTGAATGAATTTGAGAAACAATATAACGATTATATAAAAGACAGAAAACTAGAGTTCATTGTTATTAATGATAATCAAAATTATGAATCAATTGATTGTGATTTTCATGAATCAGATGAAGAAACAGAAGAAGAAGAGGAAGTCGTGGAAAATATTGAAGAAAGTTTTGAAAGCATTAAAAGTGAGAAATGTTTGACTTTAAATGAGGAAAAAAAGTTATTTTCATTAGAAATAAGCCAAAAAAATGAGAAACCTTTGAAAACTTTAAAACACAAAAGAAAAAGAAGTCGAGGAATGAAAAGGGATTCAAACAGTGAATCAGATATTGATGACCCCGAATGGGATCCTCAACAGGAACAAGAATCTAAAGTTTACAGCAATTTTAGTACTGAAAAAGGAAGAAAAGAATATCAGAGAATATGTGAGAGATTTAAGTGTCATTATGAAGGATGTGATTATAGAGCAGATAAAATCAAACGACTTCATAAACATTTTGAGACACATTTAGAAATACGAGAGTTTGAATGCGATGAAAATGGATGTAAAAAGAAGTTCAAGACTTACTCGCACTTAAAAGAGCACAAATATAGAATGCATGGCATCAGAATGACTGATAGCTTTGTTTGTGAAGAAGACAATTGTCAATTTGTCACTAAAGATCTGTACAGGTTTCATGTCCATCAGCGAAAACATAAAGGGGACCCCAAACCGTATTTTTGTCAATGGGATGGTATTTAACATATATTTTATTATATTATTCATTGTTTTTATATAATTAATGCTTTGGCAGGTTGTGACCTATCGTTCAGAACTTCAGAGATATGTAAAACACACTTTTTAAAACATTCGGGCATTAAACCATACATGTGCTCATGGCCTGCGTGTCAAATGGGTTTCTATAAGCCATATGTACTTAATAGACATCTTAATAAAGCTCATTTGGGAATTAGGAATGTTGAGTGTGATTGGCCTGAATGTGGTAAACGTTTCTTCGATTCCATGTCTTTGAAAAAGCATAAATTGGTTCACACGGGAGAGAAGGACTTCTTGTGCGAATGGCCCGGTTGTGAAGCCACGTTTGCCCAAAATCAACAATTAAATAGACATCGTTTTACTCATACGGTTTGTCATCATAGGTTTGCTTTAGTTTTTTCAAATTTTATTTATTTCTTTTCTATATTTATAGGGTCTAAAGCCTTTCGTATGCGATTGGATTGACTGCGGAAAGAGTTTCAATCAAAAAATTAATTTGAAAACTCATGTTAAAAAAGTTCATCTCAAACAGAAGTAATTTTAACTTTAAATCAAAACTTCTCTATAATTATACTTTTGAGTAGAACTTAAACAGTATTTGATTTATATTTTCTGTTAATTATATAATACTTATATATAATTTTGGGTTTTATGTTATAATTATTATTATTTTGTTCTTAAAAAAAGTGAATCAAATTTTGTAATTAAAGTTTTGATTGAATTGGATTTTTGTTTTAAAAGTTTCCAAAAAAATAATATAGAGTTCACTACAAGTAATTGTTTTGTTTGTTTTCGCACATTTCACGTGAAATGAGTTTCAAAATACAGTGTTTTTGATTGAAATGACATTTAAACTTAAATAACAATCAATTATCAATAATAATGATATTAATAAAAGCTTTTAAATTTGTTGGTAATGTTTTTGACTTAAATTCTCGTTTATTCAGTAATCAATTGATTAATAATAGAAAACAACTATTAATTAATTATCGGTTTTCGTTCACCAACACTTCAGGTTTTTATCAATTATTATAAAGTTTTAATTGTTTTTAATACTTATTATTTATAAAATTAATAGAAACAAAAACACATCAATCAATAAATGACGAGGATTTTGAACAATTAACAATTGATAAGTACAAGGATTTAATTAAAAGCGAACAAATTCAACAAAAAATTGAATTAATTTTATGTGAATATGAATACGAAAAATACACGACATATCGAGTGCCCAAAACTCTAACCATTAATCAAATGAGAGACCTATTAGTTTCTGATCCGATCAATAGAAAGAAAATGCTTTCATTCATGTATAAAAAAGAAAATTATAAATTCAAAAACAAAGAGAAAAAGCAATTGAAATCCCAACTAGTTTTAGCCAAAAATAGAGACATTTATTCAAAGATAAATTCCTCGAGAACTGGAATTTTCGATAATTCAGGGAATATTGTTTATGGCTTATGGCATAACACACTCTTCACAAGACTCAGTAAAGCATCGGTTGGAAGACTAGTCAGTCATAAGTTAAAAAATGCGGCTCTTTTTGGGCAGAAAATAGTGATTGATTTGGATTTCGATAAATACATGACAATAATTGAATGCAGACTTTTAGCAAAACAATTGGCGCTTTTGTATAACTATAATAAATACCAAACGAAAGAAGCGTTTGACTTACATTTTACAAATTGTGATAAACAATTGGAAACTATGAAAGTAATGCCCAAACACTTACCAAACATTAATTCACCTGATCTTTACTCTCAGTTTCATAACAAGTCATATTTGGATTTATTTCCTAAAGAAGAGTTGGTTTATTTGACCCCAAACGCAGAACAGCCTCTTCTCGAGTATAATCATAACGATATTTATATAATCGGAGGTCTTATTGACAAATCATATCACGAACCCATTACTTATATTAAGTCTAAGAGTGAAGGAATACGTAGTTATAGACTACCAATCGATGAACATATAGTATGGGGCATCGGAAGTAAATACTTGTGTCTCAATCATGTCTTAGCTATTCTTCATGATGTCAAACATAATGGTAATGATTGGAGACAATCTCTTAAGGATAATATTCCCGAAAGAAAACAGAAGAAAATTGAAGAAGTTAAATTTGAAGACGCCTTAAGAGAACAGAGACATAAAAGACTTTTAAGACAAGAAAGTTTAATCAGAAAGAAAAACATTTGTGAGGATCAGAAAGTTGTAGTCAATTAATTTGAATTTATTTAATTTAAACACAAATTTGTCATTTTTAAAGTTTGATTCAATTTAATTAAACTTCTTTTCGTAAACTTAAATCATAATAAAAATGATGATGATAATGATCAAAATGATGAGTAAAAGGAATTGTTTGGTAAAACATAAGTCTTATAGAAAAGTATGTTTGAAGTAGTTTTCACAGAAATGGAAACTTTACATGTGTTTAACATTAATTAACAGTTTGTCTCACATGTCATATTAGTTGTGAATTACAAAACACTTTAAAATCTATTAAAGCAGGTCTCAACTCATTAGAACTCAATCAATGGTTAGAAATCATTACTGACTAACTCTATCGGTAAACTCTATTTATGATAAACTTTTGCCTTTAATCTCACAATTTATAATTGCGTTCAGTGTCCGAGTCATCGATTGAATGGTTCAATGAATGCTGATTAACGTTGATTATTTACGGTAAATTACGGTAAAATATGATAAATTAAAGTAGTTTATATTTTATTCAAATAAAAATAATTAAAATACTATGAATTCGTTATCACTATCATTGTATGCATTATTCTCAACACAATCAATGGCAATATTTGCAGATGAAAAAGAATTAGAGCTTAAATTGTTTATATCAAATGATTTTCAACAACTAATAAATGTTGAGCTTGAGATTTTACAAGTCTCTTGCGATCTTTTGTTTGTATTTTACCATGTTTTGAAAAAATAATATTTTGTATGGTTTTTACAATTGATTTTAAAAATAAGTTTATGAAAAACAATTTTAGGCTTAATTTTCATAGAAATGTTTCAGAAAAATCATACATAAAAGACATATAAATGGCACTACAATAGTTTTGCCATAAGTTACAGTATATGACCAATCGCTGCAAATTCCCCGTAAATTATTGTAAATTACACTTGTAAATTACCGTAACTTACATCGCTAACAACTTTAAACGCTAAATCTATTGGTACACAATATTAACATTAGTTTCGCAACAATTGTATTCAGTTATATTGTGTGGCGTTTTCTGTATCTCTGGCGTGCAAATAGATCCAGTGGTGTCAGTGTATGAGTGTCCTACTGTTGGTTACGCTCTAACCCCCAAATTAATGGATAAATTACTGAAAATAACTGCTAAGGAGTCCATAAAGGTATCTCTTCAGTAGAAACACTAATTGCTTGTGGATGTTTCAGAAAGTGAGCCTTCTGTTCAGTTTCCAAGTTGTCGTTTCTGTATTGAGTCCGGTATTTGGTTCCCATCAGTACTAGAAATACACATTTGCCGTAATTTTACATTCCAGACCTCATGTACTATCGAGGAAACAAATACACTCCTTTTCCGTTTGGGAAAGGTGAACACCCTTAGCATACCCACCCTTAGCACACATTCATTATCACTGGTCTTCATTACTGATTACATTACATTACATTGATTACAGTATTTGAATGTGAAAACCTTCATTTGAGTTATCATTGGTTTTATAAATATATAACACTTCGAAGAATTAATATCTCATATCCATAGAAACAGAGATTTGGGCAGACATTACACTCCAAGTGAAATGAAATTATTTTAGAAAAATAATTCAATAATTCAATAATAATTCAATCATATATAAAATTCATGGGTTTAGATAAACAAAGATTTAGTAATGAAGTGGATGAAGATTTTCGGTGTCCGATATGTTATGATATTGTTGAAGATCCGATCGCTTCTCGATGTGAACACGTTTTCTGCAAAAAATGTATTAATCAATGGCTTAAA
>JAQFZT010001966.1:0-13021 GCA_034696325.1 Camisiidae sp. | reverse complement strand
TCGCGAGCCGTGGTTTGGCGAGGCCTGCTATATAGTAATACATTTATTATTAAAATTTTGTCAAATTATCTCAAATATTGAATAAGTTATAACCATTTTAATGAAAACTAGCGTTTTATAAGTTTAAGATCAGTTCCTTAATTTAACAATTGATTTATAGCGCGAGCACAAAAATAGAAGTTGTGAACTGAATGTAAAAAATAATCAACATTTTGAAACTGATAAAATTTCTAACTTTATTACACTCTCGTTTCACAACATTCTCTTTGAAGATAAAGAATTGAAGAAGAGCTTAGAAAATTAATTAATTCAAGTGAATATTCTCTAAAAAGATAGTGACATGTTTCCTAACCCTAATATCTATCAAATATCAAATTATGAAAAGGTTTCAGAAAATTTGAATCTGAACTTACTTTATGCCAATATAACTAATATTCTATTGTTTCGAAAATATAATTTGCATAACTTTTATCATTAAATACATTCCTTATCTATTGCACCACGAGTTATAATACTGAGTCAGTCTTGTTATTATTTTATTTTATGTTTTTATGTTTTTATTAATATTATTAAACGAGTTTTGAATTTTTTTGTTAATTGTTTATAATTTGTTTAAGGCCTTTATCTGCGTCTAAAATGATTGAATTTATGATTAAACCATTTGATTTATAGCTCTTTTTTCCAGCTAAGTTTGTATCCAATGATCTGACAATAAACTTGAATTATTATAATAAAACATGATAACAGAATTGTAATGATAACGTACTTTTCATACAACTACTTTTAAACATTTCTATTCCGATTGAATTACCGTACAACACCCATATCACAAATTTAATATCTTTCATATTTGTTTTTAAAGTAATGAATAAGTTAATTATTTAACTTTCTTATAGGTACGAAAGTGGTCTTCGTTTTCAACAAGCGAAAAATATTACTTTATTATCACTCTCTCCTGTATGATATTATCAACTGTGGTATCAATAGAAAGACTAATCAAACTAGATAAAAATACAGATGACTTTACATATGCGCTTTTGCTTCTGTGGACAACTGGTCAGCAGTTCAACTCTTTCATAACTATCAATACAACAAATAAATGGGTTTATTTTGATTATTTCCAGCATTTGCCACCACATATATTATTCAGGGAATGCTAACAGAAAGTTTCTTTGATTTGATGGCATTTGTAGTAACAATTATAATCGTGTGGGTATATGTAATCGCGAATTTTTTCAAAACACAAGAAACAAATTTTAAAATAGTAAGATATTGAAAAATTTGAAAAACTATCACAGTAATTTGACCTTAACCTTTTACTTTGATATAACAGGTAAAATTAGCATTAACCGTTGCGTTGAGTCCCATTTTGATAACTTGGGGATTAATAATTAGCCGAAATTACTCTCCCCCCGGAAAATTCCGACCCACAGGAAAATTTCTTTATAATACTGCCGGAGCCAAAGAAAAGACTCAATCAATATATAAAATTTATTATTTCTGTTTTAATCTTTTTGTTTTCGACCTACAATTTTGCGGCTGTACTTTAATTCTTTGGTTACAGAAAGGTCTCTCGGAATGGACTACTGTAGAGATTACTAATATATTAATTGGTCTTGTTTCTACTGTTTTATGGTTTTCAACTGGGCTCTTAGCGGTGCTGTAAACTTATATTTTTCATGATAATAAATTACGATTTAACTTGAAATCATAAAACTTTTTTCCTGTGCAAATAGATCCGAAAAGAAAAGAAAATCCTAGTTTATCTGTGTTTTTTCTTCAATCTGTATTACCTTATTATAATTCCATGGAATCTGAACAGAGTTTGTATATCTATTCTTTTTGTTATGATCGCTTATTCAATTGATTGTTTTAATTATTTTTTGCAATGTTCAGTACACAAGAAAAAATGAAATTTCCTCTGATTTGACTATTATTGTCTGGGTTAGTGGTATTATAGCATTTTCAGTGCGCATATTATCATTTTACATAATGCATTTGGTGAGCAAAAACTTTGGTTTAGGAATCAGAGAAACTTGTGAGCTAAACACAAACTTACTTCAAAGATGTCATAAAGTAAATAATTCTTTTTTCCAGTGTACGGATATCAACAAAGAATATCATTTGAAGCTCAGGGCACATCCGCTTGAAAATATCTTCAAGAACTCGAGCTTTGAAAACAAAAATTTAAAGAGAATTCATCGAATTTTGTTTAGAATTTCTAAGTTTTTCTTTAATAATACTTAGATTAATCATAATTTAACTTAAACTTTACTTTTCTATGCAATTACTTTTTAAAACCATTATAATAAATAATTTTACAAATTATAAATTCAATCAAAACTTTAAACATATATTGATAGTGATTCTCAATTATAGATTAATTAATTATTGGAATAATTGTTGCTCTTTTAAAATAAATATAATTAACTAAATGTTGATGAAGTAAACAATATGAATAAAATTATAATTTTTGTATCTTTCATGACCGCATTTGTAATTTTCATCAGATTTTGCACAAATTAGTGAAACTTATCAATAATGTTAAACAATCTTCAAGTTATATTTATATTTTATATAAATCTATAGTTGAAATTGAGATATTATTTCATTATTTGAGAGGATCTCAATAGCAATAGCTAATTATGTACTTTTTCTTTAAACCAAAAATGGTTGATAGATTGATTCAGCATTAATTATTGAGCATTAGACATGAGAATTTTCAATTTTATGAATCTCTCTCTCTCTCTCTCGTCTCGTCTCGTTCTCGTAAAGTCCAACCCGGTCTCGTCTCGTGTTTGTGCATTGTTGTGCTTTTCTTTTTCTCACATGCATTTTGAAGGTCTATTGACTGAAACCTCGAAGTGGACAATAGCTACTGATCATAGGTATGTAAAGAAAATCAATTAATAATCTCAAACGAAAAAGAAATACTAATCCATAAAAATGATGCCAAACACAGTTTTGTAATAAATTATATCAATAGTGTTTTTGGTAATCTATTGCTTTTGTTTAATTAGTATTTGAATGTTGGATAAAGTATGACAAATATTTTAGGAATCAATGCAAAGAAAGTGTTCAATAAACCAAAGTTTAATTATTGGGTGCAAATGGATATCGGATCAGTTCTGCTTTACTTTTCTGATTCATACTTTTTGGACATAACATCAAAATGTTCATCCCTTAAGACAACCATTTTCTGCAAATCTTTGCTTAAACTCAAACATTTCTCATCTCTGTCTTCCAAATGGTATTAATAGTTTTTAGTGTTTGTGTCCATACATTAGATATTATAAGTTTATAGATAATGAAAAATGCATTCCAGACGTAAATGTTTCTTATTTGTGAATTTTTGCGAAAAAATGAATAATTTTTTAAAGATATTTTTTTCTATTTTGTTTATAAATATTTAAAATCCTTTTGAGTAACTTAAAGAAATTTGATTTAACACTTTTAAATCAAGTGAACAAAACATATGCGACAGTTCAAGTACTTCTCAAATCCTAATCAGTTTATTATTGATCATGTTATTTGTTATTATAATATTCATGTGTATTAAATATAATATAAACTTTTAATGTAATCAAACACATCGAACGATGAGTAAACATTTGAAAACTTGAGGCCTATTTTATACAAATCCAATTCTCAGCAAAAGAAAGTTGACAAACATCTCCACATTTATAACTAAAAATTTGGCTAAAATGACATAAGTTTTTTTAATTAATTGTGATTTAGTGACAGGAGGCATAAAAATAATGTCTAAAAACCCTATAACTACTCTCTGTTTTGTAGGTGGCGCATAAGGACGGCCACTTCAATCGTGAGATATGATTTTAATTCAATAATTTCTAAATCAAAAATTACGAAAAATAATTTTTCAAAAGTTTCAATTTGTTTTATTTCTTATATTTCATTTTTATATTCATTAACATTTTTCTCATTGTGATAATTATAAAGTTAGAAACATATATTTTGTAAATATTTATGATGTCAAGAGTTCTTGCTATTGAAATGTGAGTGCTTTTGTAGTTCAATATCATTTAATTTCAAACTCAAATCAGATTTATTTTGAAGTTTAGATTTGAAAACTATATCAAATATATTACTAAACGGGCACTCAATTAATATGTAGAAAATATACGCCAAACCAGTTATGATCATAAAATCAATGAGAATTGTTTTTGTCTGAAATAAAATAAAAAATAAATTTTCAGTTTAGAATAACTTTAAGAATATTTTTTCCAAATCTTTTGGAACTTTAATAAGAATAAATAGATACCAAATAAGTGTTTGTCAGGACATATGTATCTTTGATAGTGAATATACGATAGATTACAACTAAGAAGTGAAGCAAATAAATGGCAAACGATAGACGAGATAATGGTTGGAATCCATGCCATGACAAAAATTCATTTAAATAACCTATAATTTCAAAATGCATAATAAAAATCTCTCAAATCATATAAATTGGTGAAAATTTATTCTGATTATGAATACAATAACTATTTTAAAGAACAAAAGCATAAATACCTCCTTTTCCTGTACACAACATATAAAAAATGGACGCAAATCCGACCGCAGACGACAATTTTCCGATTGAAAACCAGAGTAAAACACTTGAATCCGGTGCAGATTTATCTGAATTCCATAGAGTATTATTCCATAAGTAAACAGAAACAATCACTGATATAGATGTAATCCATAATGAAATCTCGAGTTTTCTACTCATAGAATATTGTTTTCTTAATAAAAACCCGAAAAGTATTCCGACAAAGAAACTGGTGATGTAACCATTGGTGGAGCTGTGATACCATTGCCATCCATCACCAATTTCAGCGAATGTTTCGATTTCCAAATGCTTTACATAAGGTTTGATGCCATACAATATCTGTGGAGCTATACTTAGGAATGAGCCTATAATTATTGTTAAGGTTGTGGTAAAGATTCCAAATTTTGGATTTTTAATGTATAATATTATGAATATTGAGCTTATTATTTGAAGTTGTAGTAGAGCTGACAAGAACCAAGTCGGAGGATTGCACTGAAATATTAAATAATTATTTTTCATATAATTGGTTAAAAGAATAGTTAAATTGCACTAAAATTGATATATTTTTGTCTAAAAATAGTAATATTTACATAATAGTTATTTTTACTTTCAAATACTATTAGATATGTGTTTATTTGAAATTTAAGTTTCAAAATTTGTTTGATATGTTATTTAAAAAATGAGTTACCGTTAAAAAGCTGAACTCATGTGGAAATTGATCAAAATTATTATTTGTGTAGAGAAAACTTGTTAATAAACTATAGGCATCTTTACATCCAGGGATTACCCATTTTAAGCCATCATCACTGATCGGACCTGACATGAAAAGTGGCAATAAATGGAAAGACACAAATGACCCAAAAAGAGGTAACGAATATCTTAACCATCTCTGAGACAAAAAAGTTAAATAATTGAATCTTCCCTTAGATTTTTCAATTTTTCCTATCAATCCGTAAGACATTATTAAACCACTAATAAAAGTAAAAAAAAAGAATTTTTCATCTTTAATAATTATAAAAAGCATTGGGTTGAGTCCATTTCTTACCTGATTATGAACAATGCGTCCACTATTTGAGGACTTCTTACAAAAAAATATTTGTTTTCCTGAAGTAATCCAGTGGGTACTGAATTGGAGATACTTTTCAGAGAAATTAAACCAATAATTGATGTGTAGAGATAGAGGTGTACTATATATACGTTTACTATCAATAATAGTTTTATTGTGTCGAGTGATGCAAATCTAGTGTTTTTCTTAAACAGTGAACGAGTATTTCTTATTAAAGAAAATGAAATCAACAATTCTCTCAACTTTGATGTCTCTTCTGATGACTTGTCATTCTTAACACTCATTATATTCTTATCCATTAATATCATATGAAATTCAAAAGCTGTACTCAAAATCATTAATAAGATTAGAGTACAAATCAATGAACTATAAAATGTGAAATAATTAAAAGTTTAAATTAATTTGAGATTTATTTTCATATATTTTATACATTGAAAATAGAAGGAATGCATCAAATTTCTCGTTTGAATTTTTAATATGACATTTCGGTCCGATTTCTACCAGTAGTCGAGTTAATGGAAACAAAACTTTAGAGGAGACACAAAATCAATTTAAATTATTAATTTGTTTGTAATGTTAATCATATACTATAAATTACAGAATAAGCTGATACTTATTCACTCAAAAAACTCAAAGTTGAAGAGTAAATGACAGTTAAATTATATAGATTTGAGAATAGATTTGCCTTTTATTCTTATTATCAGTGATGGTTACGCTTGCTATTCGCTTGAGGGTTGAAAGACGAGAGCGCTTAAACTCGATGATTTTCGAGCCCTCGCGCTCGGGGTTCTGTAGCCTAATCTCATTTTATATTTATTGATTTACTTTAGTATAAGTTATTGAAGCTGTAAATATTTTAAGAGAAACAAAAGAGATAAATATAAGATTCTAAAAATTCTATTATATGTTGAGATTCAAAGTTATAATTCTTCTCTTTAATTATCATATTTTAAACAAATAAGTCAACAATGAGTCAAATGAAAATATATGTTGTTTTATTGAAATATAAATAGTGATTAATTGCTTAATAGCCTTCTTTTAGATTTAATTGTTAATGATAAGCGCTCGCGCTCGAAGTTGACGATCGAGAGTTGGTCATCACTGCTTATTATTTTCAATATCAATGACAGGGCTTATTGTTTCACTTAAGATTATTATTGATAAATATAACCTCATGTGTCGCGAATGTTAATTTCAAAGTTAAATTTGAGTTATGGTTAGTTTACTTCTTATTTACGCGTTTGTCAATCATTTAACGCATTCTTAGAAACCTTTGAAAAATCCTTGAATTGATTAAAACAAATGAAATTTTTTATGAAACTAATTCAATATAAATTATAGCCTAAATAATGAATCCTTGAATAAGAGAAATCTAAAAAATTAAATAATTATAAAAGTTTTTAATTTAAAAAATGAATTAAATTACTTTGATTTATAGATTTTTCCACTTCTTTTGCATTACAAGTTGATGGAATGCAAACACCCAAACGAAAAGCAATTCCATCAAAAAGATTTAAACCTGATATTAATCTTCCGATTAAAAGTGATTTCGGAAAGTTTTCAAATAAATTCTCCGCTGTCTTCAATACTTTATTATTAATGTCTACTTTTTTAGATGAATTTAGTTTCGGAAACGGGACTATAGTTTTCAGTACACAATACTGTCCTTCGATTAGAGATTCTTCACTTGATAATGGACTTGATATGTCTAAGCATTGGTCATAATCACCAAAACTAGATGTAACTCCAGCTATAATTCCTGACGGTATTGAACCCATTGAATCGATAACTGAATCAATAAAAATTTACAAAATCTAATAAAAGACTAAACTATTGCTTATAATTAAAAATATTCATATATACTACTTATACTATACAAAAATATTAATTTTATTCAAATTTTCAACAAGTTAGGATTAAATGACTTACATTTTAGAGCCCAGAGATTTTTTTTTTGGATTCCATTTAAAATTCTCAAGAAAGAAGTCAAGCATTCATTTGATAAATGAATATTTGTTGATAAGAATTCTGAGATTCTGAGTGTAGTTCTTGTTTGAGGTAAAAATGATTTAATTAAAGTTGTCTCTAAATTATTTATTATTTCAAATGTCTCATCGATGTGTTCAACATATTTGCTGATCGTTCTGTTGAGCCCATTCTGATGAACATTTTCAATATTATCAATAATTTTTTCTGCATTATAGCATTCATTGCTATTAAAATCTTGAACACAATCATCTTCAAGACAATCACTACTTAAATGATCTGTTTCTTCTTCAAAATCACTTCCGTTATTATAAATTTGATTTTCACTTTTTATAAAATAATTATTCAATAAAATGATAAAAAGGAAGTTGAAAATGACTTTTTGCATTCTTTCTTATTATAAACTTTTATATTATTTGAAAAGTTTGAAAACTTGTAATACATCTGATGAACACTAATTGATATTTAAAACAATATACAACGAAATTTTTATATTAATCAATATTTCATGGCTAGCAATCAAATAAAAGATCAGACAATAATAATGTGATGATAGCTTTCTGTATGAAGGTCTCAAAAATATTTTAAAATAAATTTCAAATTTTAAGTCTCTATAAAGAGTAAGTTTTCGATCACTACTATATTGTTTAGATTATATTTTTCCTTTCTATTGAGTGTCTCAATTGATTTTTGAACCTGTATTTTACTTATTTGTGTCACTAAACAATTAAGAAAGTGATCTCTAAAAATATCAAATCAATTATATTTTAAACTTGTATTTATAACTTTATTTTTGAAGTTAATGAAAGATTGCTTTTACAATGCAGAGAAAGTTGTTACTAAAGATTTTTAATATCTTTTGAAGAAAAGTTGGTTTAAAATAAAAAAATTGAGTCATATTAAGTTTGAATCAGAAATTTAATTGTCAACTTTAGGAAGTATATAAAAAAAGATTTGGTTGACTGACTTATGAAAGTAAATACTTTTTTTCTAATGTAAAAGTTAACGATGTTTTGTCATAAATTGCCAGAAAATAACAACTTTTAAATTAAACATTTTAAAAATTTCAGTTTAATAAAACCTTACAATAATTGAAAGGCCGGATAGAGTTCGGGCACAAACTGTTTTGTGTCTTCATTATTATATGAGCGCGTTCTACATATTGTTATTCTATTTCTTACTCATAGAGAGCTAATGGAGAAAAATCTAAAGCCATTATTTGAAATGAAGCGCACATTTCATAATGGAATTAATGATTTATAGATGCCTTTATAACAGCCTTTATAGCACACGCCCTTTATAATGTTACTCTAATTCTCATATAAAAATATTTAAATTAAGAAAAAAAGTTGATTTCAATTCTAATATGAGTTGCAGAGTAACGGGTTTCGCTTAACCATATAAAAACTATTTCAATAATAAGTTTAAATCAATCATAAACTGAATAATAAACTCGAGATTCTCATTATAATTGAGGTGAAGTAAAGGAATTGAATTTATATATTGTTGTCCGGTTTTGAGGTGCTCTGTCCGAGTGACGGAATAGACCTCAAACCGGGTATTACAGTGTCCGGTTTTGACTGAATAGTAAATAAAAATATGACTGATTCAGCTATTTTAAGCCTTCTGTCATAAATAAAGATTAGAATTTGAAAAAAGTTATATTTGATCCACATTTCTTTTTTATAATTGACTCAGCGCATCATAAAACAACACATTGAATTTATTTTTAGGTGCCTATTTTAGACACTAATTTCAAACTTTGGTAAGGCTTTAGCATAAACTTATTTTTATAGTTATAAATTAGTGTCTAGTAAAGGCAACACTAAAAAAATTCAATGTGTTGTTTTATGATGCGGCGAATCAATTGTTATCGCCTTGAATGAGTTTTTGGAACGAAGTAACTTTAGCTTTAAAGTTGACTGTATGAAAAAATGGTCACAATTAATTAACTCATGCTCTGCTCTAAACATATAATTAGTTTTAAAGTTTGTTTTGGAAACTTATCCTAGTAATGCATATATTGAACGCGTTTATATTATGATGAATAATTGTGTTTAAAAGATTTAGCAGATTATTAACAGCTAATCTTAAAGCAGAAAGGATAATGCACAAACGACTATGGGGGCGTGTCCATTCGCGTCTATTAACCACATAGTTGTCATTCGATAGGATTTAGAATCAAATACGAGCCTTAGGGTTTTTGGCATAACTCTACTTTAGCTCATTAGCTCGGATTTCTTTGAAACTCTGTATTTATGAGTATTTTTGGGCGCTGAATATGAAACACAAATATGAAAGGATTTTTTGCTGAAATAAGTAATTCCAAAGATATAGACAAATAAACACATCGATATCCTATAGTAATTACCTTTAAAATAGAACTTGAAAGCCCATTATTGTAAATTACGCGCACATTAAAACTGAGTTAAAATAAGATTTGAACGATTAATAGGTACCACACACTTATTGAGTATTGTTATTGATATGGGGTTTTATTGTAAGAATAGGTTTGTTTAGAATAGCCTGAAAACATCTATATAGTCAGAAAAAACAATTTTTTCATCGAAATAATGAAATAGAGGTTGCAATAATCACAACTAATAAAAGACATTACATTGTTGTACAGTATATCTATTTTAATTTCACGTCAACCTCTATTTCATTGAATCCAAAGAGTGAGAACAAGTTTAAAGAATTATATTATATGAAATACAGGCGAAAACTAGCTGTAGTACAAAATCAATCATTATATAACGGCCAAAAAAATCGGTTCACTTATTTGATGTCAAATCAATGAAGCATCAATTTTCTAAATTTCTTATGAAATGTTTCTAATTGCAGTTGGCGTTTAAAAAATTCAATACTAATGAAATGCAGAAGCATATTTTGATTCGATGTCTTATTTCACAACTATTACTCTAGTTGATTGACGTGAGAAACTCGGGTCTAAATAATTGGTAAGCCGGAAATTATGTACATGTTGTGAAATGTTGAAAGATGATATACTGTACATGTCTTGAGTGATATGAAGTTGATAAAGTTGGAGTCTTAAAAATTTTAAAAGTTTCGATTTATTGAAATGAAATATTTGGATATTTTATACAATTTTTTATTCGCCGGACTGAAGTCTAACACCTATTTTGCATGTATGTATTGTGTATGTGTGTACAGAGAGCTAATAGAGAAAAATCTAAAGCCATTATTTCATATGACGCGCACACTTCATAATGGAATTAAAGATTAGGTTCAAATGATTTATAGATACACGCACTTAATAATGTGACGCTAATTCTCATATAAAAATTTTTGTTAGAATACTTAAACTGTAGAAAAGGAACCAAAACTTTAGCGATAGTTTTAACATATGAATGATTTTTTAATATGTTCACCTTAAAATAACTTATTTTCAAAGTTTTTCATAAATGCTATATCTGTTTATGATGAGAAAGTTGTTAAACCAATAGTTTAATAGTTCGAACACTCTTTAACTCTCTTCAACTTTAAAAATCATAAGGACTTTCGTTATGATAAATGACACATAAGTCTAAACAAAACATAAATATTTTAATAGATGTCAACAAACAATAAATTTTTGACAATTCAGTTAATGAAAGTTAAATGATGTTCAAATTTTAGTTGATATGAAATGTTTTTATTTTCTGACAGTTCTTTTTATTTTCAATGTCAAAGAGAGTTCCAGGGATTGTCCAAACATGGCTTTAGTGATAACACATTGAGTTGAAAAAAAGGATTTCTATGTTTAATAACAAAATGTCCATCAAAATACTTAAAATCAGAAACTCTTATGAGAAAAAGACGGGAATCAATGAAAATTAATGATTCATAGAAACACATATGACTCATATAAAAATATTTATGTTAGAAGTCATATAAAGAAAAAAAAGTTAATTTCAATTTGAATAAAGTTGCGGAGCAACGGGAATATGAACGGGGAAGTGAAAGGAAAGGGAACGTAAAAGGAACGGGAACTCCGCTTAAAACTCGTAATTGATAGTTTAGTAACTTATTCATTCGAAAAATTTAATTTTAATTCTGATATTAGTTGCGTAGCAACGGGTCCTGCCCAGTCTTTATTACTAAAAAATGATGTCAGTCTGTTTGGTGTTCTTCCGCAATAATGTAATTTGATTTTTAACGAGCTATTGTTCTATTTGTAACTTTTAGAGTAAAATCAAACTCCATTATTGCAAATCACGCGCACATTTCATATAAGTAAAGATTCGGTTAGAAATGATTAATAGATACGCGCGCTTAATAATGTGATTCAATTCTTAATTAATATGAGTTGCAAAGCAACGGGTAATCATTTAAATTAGTTTATTAACAATTAGTTATTATTATTTAAGAAGAGATTTTTCAACTCTTAATTTCCTAAATATTTGTGTTCAAGTTTTCCGCTTATCTTATTATAAGAAGCGGACCTAAACTTCCGAAGAATATTTGTTTTCATATTATATTTAATGCTATTCAAGTATTTCAAAACTTTTTCTCGTTTAATTACAAGAATATAATCGCGAGATAATTATGAGTTGAACACAACTATATTGTTTACTAAATAAATAACTCATAGAGTCCTAACTGAATGACAAATTCATTTGAATTTCTGGAAACGAATCAAATTGATTAAGAAATAATCAAATTTATTGATGAAATTGTATTTTTTTATTCTAAATTTTTTATCAATTGAATGCTAACAAGTCTTGAGTATAACTTAAACTTAATTTACAAATTATATAGTTTTTATATAAACTTTTTTCAAGATTTTAACAGAATCGTGAGCTTTAACAGTAAAACTTTATTTTCACGAAATGAAATGATTTGAAATTTTTAAAACAATTTTGAAAAGAAGGACAACTCGAGCGGCAGTTATTAAAACTTCAAATAAAAATTAACTATTTTTCAGTTCTGAAAATTTGAATTATTATTGGTTTGATTGGTATTGAATTTAGTTGAAAGTTTCTGAAAATAATAGTCAGAGAATTGAAACGGAGAATGAGTTTAATCCGAAATCGATAGTTGAGTTCTCTGCCAACAACATCTTGGAATGAAATGAAGAAATTCGAAGCGAAAATTTGACAATCGGTTCTACTGATGAATAGTATATAGAAGTTGACCCTAATTCAGTTGAGAATGAAACCACTTATTTGAGTGCTTATTTCTATTTGAATAAAAGTTATGAACCATACGCCGTGATCGGCCGCTTATCATATTAAGTCATAAGACTTCTAATTAAAATCTGGAAAAAATTTCGGAACAACAGACCAACATTTAACGTTGTTATTTTACGCATAAATTATGATTTGGGTGTAAATTACGCGTAAATTACTGTAAAATACTGTAAATTATGTTTTATTAGCAAAAAATTAATCAGAATACAACTATTTTATATCGTT
>JAQFZT010001965.1:0-13026 GCA_034696325.1 Camisiidae sp. | reverse complement strand
AAAAATACTTTAATATTACAGTACTATGAGATTGAGTTTATTCTTTTGCTCAACTATTCCGCACATTCAATAGATTTGAATATTCGACAAAACAATTCAGCAAAAATTGAGATTTTGATATGAATAAGAAATGGTTTACCTCTAAGGGGTCGAGCATTCCTTTTCTCGTTACAATAATCTGTTTGGGCTGTTCTTCAACAGGCAATGAACGGATCAAAGCGGCCACTTCTTCGGCTGTTTTCCATTTAGCCAATTGTCCCAAACGTTTCTGTCCGGCCCAAACACTTGTATGAATTATTTTCAAAAACAATTGTCCGGTGCGAGGATTGAAAATAAAAATGGCGCCATTGATAGGCTTTGTCGTTAAATTTCCTTCAAAAGTCTTATGAATTGTAACACGATATACATTAGTGTCGTCAACGAACCAAATAATTTGATTGGAGAATAATTCTCCATAATTTTGTGATGACAAGTAGGGCTCTGTTGGTTCTGAAGAGTAGAGTTGTAGACCCTTTCGGATTCGTTCTCTCAATACATAGAGAGCAGGATTTGCTTTCATGATTTTGGCCATTGCCTGTTGTATCAAAGGCTTTGCGCCCGGAAACCAATTACCATAAGCTGAATGCAAATTGTATGCCAGATCTATTGCTATTAACACACCAGTAGGTGACGGATATATACTCATGTTGTCAGTCGTGTAGTCCAGAAACTTAGCCCGAGCGTATCGCTCAATATCGTGAGAGTCGTAATCACCCCAACGTAACTGCACATCAATCCAATACTTTTGAGTAGTTGTCCCGTCCATTACATCTTTAGAATCCGCTAAAAGAGATGGTCGCGAAACGTTCCACTTATAGGCAGCGAAAAGCAATATATCCGCACACGAACTGTTCATTTTATATGATTTTCTCGGATGAATCGTTTCCTTTTGAACAGTTTCAATCTCAAGCGCATCGAGTTCTTGATCAAAAACTTGACACAAATCCATAACAACGCTCTCATGGATTTTTTGCCACAAATGAGCCCTAAATATTTGGATGAGTGATATCTTAAGAGTTGGTATCTTTCCGTGCATGAAGATTCCAGTCAAGTCGAGCTGCACTTGAAATCCTACATAAACATTGGCTCTGTTTATAGTTGGCGACCACCAGAGTGTAAATCTTCGGTTTGGAATTTGATTTAAACCACTTCTTTGAGCGTTTGTTAATTTTTTGTATTTCATCGATTCCTCAAAACCACTCGCTTTCTCCCAGAAGAGTCCCTCCCATGTCGGGAAATATGTGCCTTTGAATAAAGTGTGTTCAAGTATGCCTTCAACACCTCCTAAAGCTTGAATCATATCTGTTCTATAATTGTTAAGATTCCAAAGTTTTCCGTCGTGTCTCTGATGTGTCCACCAAAAAGGGTTTTGTTTTAATACTTGAAATTGTTTGAAGTCTGTTCTCACACGCCATCCTTTATCATAGGCTAATGTGTGTCGATCTTTTTGGAAAAGAGTGTTAATTCTGGGTATTCCGCGATCCCAACTGTCTTCCAAATCTTCTAAAGTCAATCTTCTATTCTGAGCCAAAGCTTCTTGTCGTTTAAGAGCATATTCAGCCCAAACTCGTTGAGAATCAATGAACTCTGTTTCCCAGGGCTGGATATATCTATACAAATTGGGGATCACTTGGTCCTCATCGTGAGACATTCCTGATCTGAAATGAGTGATACCAACATCTGTCTGTTTAGACCATCTCAGGTCAGACTGTGGAATGAGAACGTGTCCCATTGACAACATTCCGAGTCCACCCAACTCTTTAGGTGTATAGAAGACAACGGGAGGGAACCGACTCGGCATCTTTGAGTTGAGCCCTATCTTTATACGAGTTTGAATTTTATTCTCACATTTGACTAATAAGTCCAAAAGTTCTTGAGTGTTGACAACAGCCTCACGATAATAAGTCATTAAACCAATTAAAGCTGTATTCCATTTATTGACAATTTTAGTGAAAGTGGTGGAACCGGAAGCCATTAAGATTTGACGAACTCTATTATGGAATCGTTGCATTGACTCGTCATCGACTCTTAGAAAGCATTGAGCGGTTCTTTCTTTGGTTACTTCATTTTGTAGATTCCAAACTCCATCTTTATGTGTGAACTCTTCGTGAGTCATTCGAATTTTGGGCAAAATTCTACATTCAAAACCACACATATTGAACAACAAATTAGGGTTATCTTTGCTGTAAACACAGACAAAGCTGTTTTCCCACTGAACTGTAGTCACAGAACGTGGCAATCGATTTTTGATGTCCCAAAAGACAGCACGTCCCAAATTCACGTCATGCTTCATGAGTCTCATGCGTGCGTCTCGTGGCCAACACTTCTTATTATTATATCCAACAATATTCTCATTATTAGGATCTGGATGCTCTGTCAAATATCTTTGAATCAGATCACGAGCTTCTTCAGCAGTGAATCTGAAAAATATATGGACTCTATCGATATAACGAGAGTAGAGTCGAATGGGATGCGCGGACTCAGTGGCCACGTCTTGATAGGTGAGAAAGTCATTTGGCATTTGTGGCGGTCCAACCATTTCACTCGCACGCTGTAAGCCTAATACCAATAAATCTAAGACTAAACCATAATATTGTACAATAAATGATGAAAACTGCAATCCCCTTATGATTCCATAAGAATTTGTGTGATTCATGTCTTTGTAATTGATAACAACATTATTCTTTGCTGTCATATAATCAGCAATATTATGATCAACGATAAGACGTAACAATCGATTAAGTAATGTTAAATCGATCTTTTCATAAAGCTTTTCATAGCGAGACTCAAGCATTACATTACACTCTCTTTCAGCTGAGTCCCAAACGTCTTGTAAATTATTGATTCCTTGACACCATTTATAAACCAGTAGAGGCGGTGGTTCTGAATCGGCCGGCTTTAGCCACGGAGGGAACAGATGACGTTTGTCTGCTTCGTACCAAAGATATTGATCCAAATAAGCGTCAGTTATCTTTTCAAGAGGTTCCACATCATAGACAGGAATGAGATGTGAATATAAATCCATAAATTCAATGCTAACTTCTCTGAAAGCTCTTTGAGTTAATAAATGACGTTTAATGCGAGACAAAGCTTCGTGAGGATTGTCGTACGCCTGCTCTATAAGACCCAGTTCTTCACGTTGTGATTGATTTAATCGACTTTTGACACTATAGGCCTCTTTAAGTCGTTCTAAAGCTAGTATCAAAAGTTTAGTGTCGTGTTTGTATGAAAGCGGTGGAAACGGAATGGGAGAGAATCGCCGACTTTCAAGCCAATGAACAGTTGTGGTGTAAATGGCAACGGCTTCTTCAGCACTAATGTAAGGTCCATCTTTCAAATAGTTATGTTGTCGCTCTTGTTCAGCTTTTAAATAGAGGCGCGTAAGACGTCCCAAATTCTTCTTACAAACAGTTTTATCAACAGTGGCTCCTCTTCTTATTCTTTCTCTATTATAATGAGCAGTGTTTGTCCACCAGTCGGCCTTCATTTTCACGAATCGTAAGATCATATTTTCGATAGGAATTGGAAGTCCGGGTACTTTCCACGGAATGTTAGCTTTCCAACAACGCCAGGCCTCACTCAAGTGCTGCAAAATAGTTCGCGCCTTATTTTGTTTGATACCTTCGGGCATCATATCTATAATATCGTGCATTACAGAAGCTCTTAGTTCTAAATCGAAATGACTTTCAACTCTTTGTTTGGTAACAGTTTTGGCCACTCCTTTAGAATGTCTTCCTTCGAATTGACGCGAAAGTAAGTTTCCTAACCATCTTTCCAGCAATGGTGTGATTCCACGCATAAAGAAGAGCCAAACCCTCCAACCGGGTGCCCAAAAGCCACATCCGGGCCCTTTACCAATGGGTCCGGTATTGAATCGATAATATATTAAATGTTTCAAGTCTTTACACATTCGAATTTGACGCATGAGTTTATACTTATAGCGATACATTCCAGTGAGTTGTCCAACATGTGCGAACACATATTGCAAACCATCTGCCAATTGAAAGGCGTCCACATTGTTTAGACGATACTGAACATGACTGTCAACCACTAATTTAGTCAAACGAAGAATTTCACGGCACAAATGAAATGCATTACCAAAACGTGATTTCTTTCTTTCTTTAGTGGTTAGAGTTTTGACAGGTTTCAGATTGAAGTTGTAGTCCAAGTGAAGGTAATTCAAATTTTTGCGATGAATCAAAAGGTTAAGCATATTATAGCCCTGACGGCATACTTGTAGACCCGCTTCAACCCAATCAAGAGTTGTTGACTGGAAAAACTTGGTTGCTTTGAATGATCGAAATAAGTAGCGCTTCTTTTGCGGTTTCGGTGGTCTATGTTTTAATGCATTCAATACAAAATACTTCAAAAGTTTTTGATAAGAAACTCTAACTTTGACGGGCATTGCGGGCGGACAGTGCTCTTTATACCAACATTTCACTAACGGAACATCAATAGCTCGTCGAGTCCTGTCAGATCTTAGATTATAAGGACGCGGAGCCCAAAGCAAAGCAATTCCATTCGCTGTGTTGTCTGAATAAAGCGGACAATTACTCATAAAAGGTTCCACATAATCGGGTAATACAAATGGCTCCTCTTCTTCATCATCATTAGGTAAGGGCTCAATCGTTTTGGTTGAGGTACGACTGTGTGCGATAGGATTGACCAATGGATCGAAATAGAAAGCCGGCAAATCTGGATCTTCTGTTTTGATAAACACAACATTTGGCGTGTGATACCTATGATTCGGGTTAAAAACAATATGTATGTGAACTCAGCGACTCTGAAGCTGTCTCTTATGCATAGAGCCAATACGCAATACATAGCTTAACATTTTTAAAAATGTTAATATATTATATACCACTTCAATACATAACTCAATTAATAACAGCTTAATTCATAAGTTTATAAGTTTGAAAATCTTTCAACTTATTAGACATTTGAAGTGGAATAAGAGATAAAATATGATTAATGAAAGCATGCTTACCAGCAAAGGTGTACATAATGTGGCAAATTATTGTATAAGTACGGAAATGCTATCCTATACTCAGTACGAATCGGTTGACGAATAATAATTTTGTTGATATCATTGAATTCATTCCAGTCTTCATCGGCAGGATTTATATCTTTGATCAATGGTTCAAATTTGGGTCCGCCGGGAATCGCCATATTTAGTGCTTTGGCTGTGAAGAATGACTTCAAATCGAAAAGATAGAAATAGTTGTCGTCCACCAAATCAGTTAACAATTGATTTGCGAGACGATAGAGTGTCGCCAATTGAGGTAAAGTAAGATACCAACGACGATAAGACGTTCCGTTCACATATTTCGTGTCGATTAGAGGCTTGTGATCATAAAACCACTTCACAACATGACCGTCTTCTTCATTATCCAAATCCATTTGAATGGCTTCAAGAGGTTCCACATCCAGCACATTGTCGGCGTAGTCTAGAGGAGGCTCTTCGTCATCGAATGGCGGAAATCTCATTCGTTTGAAATGTCTTCGATCGCGCTTTTCTCTCCTCATCATTATCCACATCGAACCCCATTGGGCTATGAATATGGGTTCGACAACCCATGGAATCTCATTGACAAAAGTGATGGCGCCTGTGATGTGATACAAGACAGAGACATCTCTGATCTGTTCCCACGGCATCGGCATGTTCTCCATCAGTTTCAGGACTGCGTGTGGCATATATTTAAGAGCTCCCAAATAGACACGTTTGTCGTGTCTGTACTTCTTCGAAGTCATGTCTCCGTGATCTCTAATTATTTTCCTCAAGTGTTCGGGTGGCATCTCTTCCTTCTGCGCGTCAACAAAACCAAACTTTCGCTTTTCTGCGTATCGTTTCGACTGCAATTGTTGCCATTTCTTCGACTTCTCCTTCAATTCTTCTTCAGTCAGAAAGTTGTCGCCATTTATCTGTTGCAATGGCTGTGAATGTGGTGTCTGTTGTGTTTGGGGTTGGAGTCCATGTGATGGCGATTGAATTGATTGTGGATTCACTCCCATTCCATGCATGTGTTGTCCAACTAAACCGACCGACACGTGTCCAGTCGGCGGACCCATTGGCGGCTGCATTTGGCCACTCATCAGACCCATCATGTATTGCTGTTGTAGAAGATATGGTGGAACTGACATCTTCTTAACTCTGTGTCCTTCTCTTAAACCAAATCAATAAATATTTATCTATAAATAAATCAATATTTTTGAAACTTTTAATTATTTTTAAATTTGACTCAAATATCAAATTAAAAATACGTATTGAAAACGATTTGTATTAATAATTATTGATAACAACAAATTGCAAATAAATGATTGTTTAATTAATTATAAAACTCACCTAAAAGTTGATTACATTTGACAATCAATTGTGTGAATGAATAATTAAATTAATAAAACCATTAATATTGATGTGATTTTATTGTTTTGTTTAAGAAAATGTTATTCTCACAAATAAACCGGTGCTTCACGTATAGGACACTTGAGTAATGGTTACTATTTGGCACTTTTCTAACAATAGCAGCACTCTCTCAATATACAGGTAAAAGATCACTAAAAGGACTGAATCACCATTTTTACGCTTCAACTTAACCAGCAATAATGTCTGGAATAATATCAATACAACTTAATAGTAATAATATACTGCTTCTGTAAAGCTAACAAATAATGAGAAAAGGCATCGATCATTAATAACGTTTCACTATTTGAAGGGATGGGAGGTCTGAAGCTTTACAAAAAGCTTCAACAGATCGAAATGTGAACATGTGAGAGGGACTAAACTAATCCTTTGAGACCTTCTGTGAATCGAAGTTTATTGTCCACTCACTCACTCCGAACAACAATAAGGCTTCACTATTACTTAAATAAATTACATTTTGAATATTCATTTATTTATATACTTTTATATAATCTGTACAAACATTACATTAGAAAAAATTAGAGTTGAAAAGCATGAGTGAAAGTATATCATTATTACATATGAGTTGCGAATGATTGAGCTTCAAATAGTTGTAGTAATAGTTATAGTAATAGTTATAATGGAAGAGTAGGACCGATGGGATCGTCTAAAGGTATTTGAGGCACAGCTAACAACACCTGTTCGTGTTTAACAGTCCCCAAAGCAAACAAATTATTGCCAGAGAACGAGACCACATCTTGACTAATATCTTGAGAGTGACTTTCATTCACTTCTTTTGAAAGTTTATTTTCTTGTTTAACATTTTTGGCTAAATTAAGATTTTTATCGAAAAGAATATCGAATTTGATGCCAGACTCTGTGTCTTCCAATTCGATTCGACCACTTTTATAAACTCTCATTTTGCCGACATATCCGTCTTGTCTTTTGAGAAAATCCTCTGGAATTTGCATTAATAAAAGCTTTTCTTGATTTTGAGTCTTAAGTAAATTATAGGGATTTAATGGTTCTTCATTTGATTGTTTGACGACTCTATGACTGCTAACACTTTCCCAACCTTTTGGTAGAATAAGATCCTCATCATCTTCGTAGTCATCATCAAGAAAGTTATCACCATAGAGTTCGCGAATAATACGGGCTTTATTTTCGAGCTTCAGCTTTGGTTTTTCGTCTCTTCTATCGCTTTCTCTTTCAGTTTTGAATTCAGCTTTAATTGTACTCTCATTTGAAAGCGAAGAACGTTTTCTCTGACTCGGCATATCATTCAAACGACTAGACCTCAGTTCTGAACTGTTGGCACCGCTAAAGACCGCGGCTTCCAATTGAACGAACTTTTTCTCATTATGTTTCCCCCTATTATTTCTTGAATTATTTCTCGTTTGTTTTGGTCTTCTATTACTAGAACTGTCAGTCATTTCATTTTGACTTGTATTGTCTTCACTTGCATTACGTCTCACAGGAATTGTTGGTTTGAATGTTCTCTTAAGAGCTCCTCCTTTTGTAGTGATTGGCAATGAATTTGAAGATACATTCGATGCAAGCAATGCTTGTGATGAGTGACACTCTGATCGAAGTGATGGCAGTCTTTGTGTCGATGCGTTTTGTGCTCCTCTTCGAGCTATTAGACCCCGAGGAATACCAACGCTCTCACTATTTTCAGACATCTTTTCGTCAATTCATAGACAGCTCTTATTTATTAATAGATTCGAAATAATTTTTCAAAAATATTCAGAAACGTAGAAATTATTTTCACAGAAATACATATCAATACAACATGTGTTAATGCAAAACAATCTTAATATTGAATTTAAGGGATACTCAACTAATTAAAAATAATTTTTCAAATTCATAAATTCAAATGAAATATATTTTAATTGTTTTTTACGGTTTTTAATTTTCTGAAAATATTCATTTAAGCTTTATATGAATTGAGAGAATTATCTTAATATTTATACTTTCAAAAGTTAAAGAAGAAAATGATTATAAGTTAAAAAATTTGTTATATTTAATACTCATTCCCTTAAGAGTAAAATAGATGTAGAAAGACATGTGTCTATTGAGTTGAATATTTAGATTTTTCATTGATTGTGATTTTGACACAAAATAACCCCATATTTTGTAATTATTTTGATATAATTGATAGATAATTGAATCTTAAGCTTAAAAAGTTGTGATAATTAAATAAAAATGAGTACTATTTTAGAAAAAATCGCTGCGATTGAGTCTGAGGTTTGTGTTATACTTGGATTTTGAAAGTTATGAAAAGTTATAATGAGTTGAATTGAATGTATAGATGGCTCGAACGCAACGTAATAAGGCAACAATGGGTCATTTGGGTCTTCTTAAGGCGCGTTTGGCTAAACTGAGACGAGAACTCATAACACCGAAAGGTGGCGGCGGAGCCACTGGTGAGGGCTTTGATGTGGCGAAGACGGGAGACGCGCGAATCGGATTCGTTGGGTTTCCATCGGTGGGAAAGTCCACACTATTGACAACTCTGGCCGGTGTCTACTCAGAAGTGGCCGCTTATGAGTTCACGACTTTAACAACTGGTAATTCATTTGAAATATTTGTGTCATTAATAATAAATGATGATTTGATTAGTTCCGGGAGTTATCAAATACAAGGGCGCAAAGATTCAACTCTTGGATTTGCCCGGAATTATAGAGGGGGCTAAAGATGGTAAAGGAAGAGGTCGTCAAGTGATAGCAGTGGCCCGAACTTGTAGTCTCATATATATCGTATTGGATGTACTCAAGCCTTTACAACATAAACGCCTCATTGAAAAAGAATTGGAAGGCTTTGGTTTGAGACTAAACAAAGATCCGCCCGCTTTGACTGTTAGGAAGAAAGACAAGGGAGGAATCAATTTGCAGTGTTTAGTACAACAATCAGAACTAGATTTAGATACTGTTAAGACTATTTTAGCCGAATATCGTATTCATAACGCGGATGTTTTCGTCAAATATGACGCGACTTCTGATGACTTAATAGATGTGGTCGAAGGAAATCGAATATATACGCCTTGCATTTATATTCTTAATAAAATAGACCAAATTTCCATTGAAGAGTTGGAGATCATATACAAAATTCCTCACACGGTTCCCATTTCAGCCCATCACAAGTGGAATTTTGATGATTTGTTGTACAAAACTTGGGAATATCTTAAACTAATGCGAATGTGAGTCACTTTCTCCTCAACATTCACTTCATTCTAGTTTTTTCAAATACTTTCAGTTATACTAAACCTAAAGGACAATTACCTGATTATGAGTCGCCCGTTATATTGAGTCAGGACAGGAAATCAGTTGAGGATTTTTGTAATAAATTGCACAGAACTATTATGAAAGAGTTTAAATAGTGAGTACTCTTTAAATTACATTTTCAACAATCACTTTAATTCATATGTTGTTTAAATCTTTGAAGTGCATTGGTTTGGGGCACTTCTGTCAAACATAATCCACAAAAGGTTGGCAAAGATCATATTCTCAATGATGAGGATGTCGTACAAGTTGTCAAAAAGTAAGCAATTATTATCAAATAAAGTTGTCTCAACTAAAAGTTATTATTTAATTCAAGGATATAAAGCAACTTCTAATAAGGATTGCATCGTTTGTATGTTTGAACTGTTAAATTAAAACTTATTTTGGAATTTTTGGAAATAAAATCAAATTTATCACATTTTACTTGTTTTATTCTAAAAATAATTTGAATAAAATAATACTTTAATCTCGAAATGACTCTTTTGGATGACTTTGAATATTAATTTCTGAGAAGCCATAGATTTTGGCGTAATTTTATAGAATCTAATATTTTGGAAATGATTTGAATTTTGATAAGATTAAAATGAGTGCAACTAAAAGGCAAAACGAATTTTGGTGTTGTGAATCGCAATGATTGAAAGCTGTGGCATAATATTGAGCAGTGGCTTTGTTGGGATTCCCTAACGAGCCATTGAACCAAATTCTCATACAAGGCTTATCTTGTGGTGTATATTTCCACGAGTGATCCCAAACCTATTAATCAAAATTGATTAAAATTTGGGGACTATTCTTGAAATCAATAAATGATTAAACAATACCATTTCGCAAAACTCTTGAGCGCCACCCAAATAGGTATCATTCAATTTTCTGCATTTGGAATTTGGGGGACATGTATTGGTTCCATCAATCCATTTGAAATCTCGGGCCCAATTGTAAGCACAAGTAGATTGATATTTGCATTTCTCCCACCAAATATCACAATCAGATGAACAAATGGGGACTTTAAATATTCGTTCTCTTGCAAAAGATCTGTTCACTTGCACAACCCATGGCTTCAAATTTGGTTCACATTCGTAGAAACATAAGTCTTGAATAAAATGTCTCTTACAATCTTCACTCATTGGTCCGCAGAGATCAAAGTTAAACTTGTAGTGATTGGTCTTATCGTGTGCTGTTTTAGTAGTGTTTTTAGTACAACACGAATGTTGTTTCCAGGGCTCGCACTTCACAAAAATGATATAATGTGTTGTTCAGATTATTGATGCATAAATCAAATCTTAATTGAAAAAGTTTGGATTTTTTACTTTCATATTCAAAGTCATACATACCTGTTCATAAAGAGAACTTTCTTTACCAGGTTTTTGTTTATGAAACTTGGTATCAATACACCATTCGTAAGAATCACTTGTCATTGAATAGGTATTAATAAATAATTCAAATATAATCAACAAATATATCAAACTCTTCATTATAATACTATTGCTATGAAAATGGCTTTGAATACAACTTATTTGGGACAAAATATTCAAACTAAATAATACTGTAATTATGAAGTGCTGAATAGATTATTGAAAAATTGTTGTGAATCTGACTTGAATTATAAACTTTGTCTACAGTATAAATTGCACAATAAGTCAAACATTAGAAAGTGAAACAAAATATTGTCGAGTTTGCATTTAGGGTTTCGTTTGTCATTCATAGCGGTATAAAGAAATGTGAGCTAAGGATTGAATACTAAGTGAGATGAACTTAAAACTAGTTAGCGTTCAATAATTCTCACAAATTTTTATCTATCAATTTTACATAATAACGATTAGCTTTAGGGATATATTTATGATAAATGAACTTTTCTATGTCTGTTTTGTAGTCATTAAATAAGTTTTCAAGAAATTTTTTATGAATTTGAGCAAAAGGTTAAGATTTTCTGAAAAGTTTTGAGGACTCACATTTACTAATACTGTACATCCTTTTAATAAAAAGTTATTTTTACTTAATCTAATGTCATGAGCGGTAGTCAAGTTTTTAAAAAGCAAAACACGGAGTCATACAGTATGCGTTTACAGACAAAGGAGTCTGGCCTTTTGGTCACATAAGCAGTGTTTCTCAAGGCTCAAGCTTTTCAGGCTCAGTGGCGAGCCTTGAGCTGAATCTGACAAAATCCCGAAAAACTGAGCCTCACACCCTTGAATCTGGCCTTGTAGCAATTTCATAAAGTTTTGACAAATATTTAACTTTATAGATCGAAATGTTCATTAAAAATCATAATAATGAGTCATTTAATAAAGTTATTATTCAGTTTGAATCAAATATTCTAAATATCAATATTAAACTTTGAATTTTTCTTTAATCATACAAAAAATAGTATCTATTTATGAGAACTTAAACTTGGGGAAAAGGTTACAGATATTAGTTAAATAAATGATTTTTAGAAGGAGTTTATCTTGAATTAATTTTGAAAGCTTTTCTTAAATGCTATATGAATATGAATACTTTGAAACGAGCCGACGTATCCACAAAATCTCTAATAGAAATGAATTTTTTGTTAAAGCGTAACCTCACAATGGGGTAAAAGGTATTGTGAGGTGCGCTTTAACAAAAAATAGATATTTTGTGGATACCTCGGCTGGGTTTCAAAATATACATCTCTTTCTGAACAAAAAGTTGTCAAAACTATAGTTTAATAATTCGAACTTTCAATAATTATTGAAAATCAGTTTTTGAAAGAAACTATTTAATTTCACATGAAATATTTGAAATGGTATTCAAGTGAAAATATCCTTGCATTGGACCGAATATGAGACAACTTATGAAAATATAAGTTACTAAGTCTTAAATTTTTTGTCTGTAAACGCATACTGTATGACTCCGTGATTTGCTTTTAAAAAAGTGACTACCGCTCATGACATTGAAAAAAGTAAAAATAACCTTAGCTTTCATCAAAAGGATGCACAATATATGTAGAGATGAGTCCTAAAATTTTCAATTAAAATAATCATGAGATCTCACTTCAACTAATAGTTCACATTTGGGTTTCACTCAAATCTCAACCTTAGATGAGTAGTAATCAGTAGTAAAACATTTGATTTATGAATGGAATGATATGAAAATTTGAAATCTTTCTAGATTTATGTGTTTTCACAAACAATTTTAGGAGTGGAAATGAATATACATTTCTACAGTAGTGCACATCCTATTGTTGGGATAAAGAGTCTAATCTGTGCAATAAGTTTGAACATTCTTTTGCTGTGAAAAATAAATAAAGGATTATAATTCAAACTTTTTTCGTTGCTTGACTTCATTATAATT
>JAQFZT010001964.1:0-13045 GCA_034696325.1 Camisiidae sp. | reverse complement strand
ATTCACATGTTTTCACTATTCATTTAATTATTTTGAGTCAAAGATTGAATCATATTTAAAAACAACTTCATTTTAAACTACTATCGATGGTATGAATACTGATGCGATGCTCTCCTTTTCCTATCCCATCAGATCTTGATTTTTCTATAAAGCAATTACAAGTCATTTTATAGTTCTCTTTCATCTCATTTCTAGCATTTCATGTTTATTTTCTATTTAGTTCTTTGATTTTGATCTTTAGCTCAACAATAAATGATGAATTTTATTGTAATTTTTGAACCAATTTTTGTGATAATTGAATTTTTAACATATTTAATTGATAGATAGTTTTTTACTTCAATCATATCTATGTCGTTCAAATCTATTTTCTGGTTTTCACTCATAAAAACCTAATGGTTTGTTGTGATAAATCAATTAAATAAGAGGTTAATATATGCCAAAGCATTGCAGTTTTAATAGTATTATCAAACTATTCAATACGAAAAGTTATCAACAAAATCCTTATCAATAGTTCTATTTTCAAATGAATGCCATTTGTCTTGAAATTAGAGATTGAAATAGTTTTGTATTGAGTTGAGCCAAAAAGTAATATAAGAAATATAGAAATAGAAATATAGTAATATCTGTATATCAAACGTGATGAGTCACTATAATTTACTCCAAACATTTGAATTATTGAAAATACATTTGTTGTATGTCTTTAATCACCTTATGTTTTGTGTAATAATAAATGTTCTCATTCTAATGCCTAAACCAATAATCATTTTGAAAGCATAGTTAAGTTTAGGAATCGTTGCACTCACTCTATAAATAAAGCTTTTAGTGAAAAAATGTAAGAAAAATACCTGTATATCACAAATATCGAAATGGTCTGAAATTAGTTCTTAGAAAAAGTGTAGCATTAGCTTCACCAGAGATTGTTATTAGAGAATCTGTGTTACAGTTTGTGTAGAGTGAAAGTGGGTTTGCCCTCAAATCCTTGCTGTTTGTGTCTCACTTTACTTGATTGCTCTAATCATTATTGAACTCATCAAAGCGTGATTGATTTTCATGTTTTTTCAACTTAATTAATTTTATTGTGTGAATAAGTACACAACTATAAGGTTAGAATATCATTTAGTTGAACAATGTATTAGAGTAACTGCAGGTGTGCTGTAAATTGATTTTATAAGTTAGCCCTCTTTTTCACGAATCAGCCCTATATGGCGTTCAATGTTTCACTCGAGATCGCAATGCAATGAACTTTTTCTTCTGGCCATAGACTCATCATCAGTGAGCTCAGGATAGGACAGGTGCACATCTAAAAGCAGGTGCTCTTTCCATAAGTTGGATCTGTTCAATACTCCACTAGTACTGCGTTTAGTAAAGTCATTAAAATTAAATAATAAGAACCACTTTAATGAAACTACTTTAAGTGATATTGCCTTGAAATTCACAAAACTAATTAAATAAACTGTTAACCATTGTGTGCAAATCAATATTAAATTTCTCATACGAACCTTGATTCTTATTATGAGTTTTCGTGATTAAAGCATCAAAGCGTGCATATGTTTATTTGATCAGATAAATTGACAACAACTACAAACTGTAATGGAGTGTAGTTTACCAGCGAGTGCTTCAAGTTTTGCATCGAATCGTTCAGCAGCAATGTCTAAGACAACAAGTCATAAAGACGGTCCACCCAAGTCTTTATTGCACGTCAACTTCAGCACAGAAAAAGGAGAACTAACTGAAAGAAAGAAGAAATACTTGACTGCCAAGTATGGTCAACACCAGATGAATCTCATCAAAAAGCGCTTAAGAGTCGAGATGTGGATGTATGAACAGTTGCAATCTCTCTATAACATCTCCGTAAGTTTCGTCTCTTTATTTCAAATTTATTCTCTTATAACTCATATCTATCTTAATATTTCATTAACTTATTATTATAAAGCTTTCAAAAAACCAGTAAAAAAGTTATTGATCTTTTCCATCATTTTGTTTGATAGAGTCAATTATAATAATTATACAGTAAGGAAAAGCTTAATAAGCTTTACTCAACATTATTTAAAAGTAGTCATTAAATTGAGCTAATATTGCGCTTTAGAAAGTGATTCATAATCAAAATTAAATTCTACTGTATGTAAAAGTATGACTTCAAATGAATAAATTATGAACTGCTTCTCAAAGGGATGGGCAGTGAATAAATATTGAATAAATTATGCGTATAAACCAATTTATAATAATTTAGACATTAAAGCACTTTTCAAACATTATAGGATGATTCCAATGACATCGAAATAGATTTGGATGAGTTATTAGATCTCGAAGAAGACTTGGGAAGAAAAGAATGGCTCAGAGTATGTCTTTTTATTTGAATTTAATTCTTTAATAACATATTTTTCATTTGATAGAGCAAATTGATTGATGCGAAACAATCAAAGGATATCGTTGAAAGTTTTATAGTAGAATTGCTTGAAAAAGCAAAAACTTTATAAAAAGTTGATCATTATTGATGAGACGCAACATTTTTTAATAGTGAAAATACTTCTTGTATATCAAGAACAATCACTTTATCGCTGAACAAATATTTCAATTCAAAAGCCTATACAAAACGGACGTTCACTTTCAACAATTATTCTTATGCAAACATTTTTTCAATAAGTGTTCAGAGATTACGAAACGCTAAATCATTAGTTGAGTTGAAATTGATGGCAATCGATCTCTTAACACAACAGTAATTGAACAAAACTTCAACAATAACTAGTCATATATTTGAATAGCATTTGAATTGATTAATTCCTATTATAAACCGTACTTTGAAAGCAAACTTAGATGAGAAGGTCAAGTGCCATTTACAACACAATGGTCTATAAGATAATTAACCAAAGAAAGAAAGTCTGATTCATTTCATACTTGCTTTAATTTATGTAAGCGTTAACACCTCATTGGCATTCCATTAAATTTTGTTCAACTTTTCCTCCATTAACGTCAATTGCTTTATACTAAATCTCAATACTTCATAATGTACTAAATACTTATCGCAAGACATCTAAAGAGCATGACTTTTAGTATCTCAGAAAACATGTTATCTGAGCACTAATTAATAGGTTTAACCTCTTTCTATGCTAACAATCTATACTTGGATGACAAATAAGTCCAAATATTTGAGTAATATATCACTCGAATACCAGACATATTATCTAAAAATACAGAGAGTGTTGCCCTTTAGATGACTTGCGAAATACGTGGGCGAAAAATCTTTGCATTATTAGGCGATCGATCAAAGCCTACAAAATTTGTTATAATACTGAACTCATAAATCTTACAATTAGTTTAATTGATTGAAAGTTTTAGTCAGTATTTCTTAACTGCTGTTCTGTAGTGCCAATCAATTGAGGATAGAGTTTAAGACTTTCACATTTCAAATCATTTCAGACATTCATTGATTCAATTTAGAGTCAATTTAATTGATTTAAATATTTCTTATTAAAGAAAACTATTGGTATCCTCTATAAGATAACTCGATGTTTACATGTTTATCATATTAATATGTGAATGTTTTTAAAGGCAATTCAAAGTTTTGATTAGAAGAGAAAAATAGTTAAAGTTATAAACTCTGTCCTAAATAATCAAAATAAGACAATATATCTGTAATGAGATAGTGGTGAGTGATATAAGCGGTTGTTTTTAAATATTTTAATCTTCAATTTCAAGTTTTATTGTTATGACATGTTCTGTAGCAGAGAATGATTTTTAAGAATAAAAATAAAGTTTAATGCATTGATTGAATTATTTTGGGCTCATTTTTTGAAGTGAACAATAAATGTTTGCAAGAGTTGGAAGAGAATTGGGGGCAAAGATTTGTTATTATTACAGCTGTTATAATGGGTTTGTTTTTGAAATAACAATTAAACTATGATTTAATCAAATGAAATGCTATAATTTGACAGAAATAATAGAAGACAATAAACTTAATAAAGCGAAACGCATGCAAATCGAGTCTATAAAAGAGCAAAACTATAAGCTTTTGATTGTTTTTTGATTACTTCCAATACTCTGGTTTAATGATACGCATGGGTTGGTCTCTATAGCGAACAGGATATTCTATGTAAGTGTTGAGCTGATCCCACGGACCATAGCTTTCGTAATCATAAGGCCGTGGCATGAGTTGACATCGTTGTGCCTGTAATACCAAACGCTTCACTTTATTGTTCATACGATTACACAAACCCGTCACCGATTGAGGCATTACTTTCCCATTCGATTCCACGAATTGACTCAATATTAACACATCCTTTCATTACATCAATATTCAGATCAATCACTTTTCAACACTATATTTATCATTCATTAATAATTACCGAATATTTCAGTCGTCTTAAGTTAAGCCGACATAAAGGACACGAATCTTTATGACTACTCGAAGGACTTGGTATTAACTCATCGATTCGATCAGATCTCACTTTAACCGCTTCTATTGTTATTGTCTTCTCTTCGTCTTCGCTCACTCTAACTATGAATTGAATGAAAAATGTATTGATTATAAACATTAATATCTATTTAAAATATAATTACTTTCTTTGAGACGATTTATCGGCGAAAGCATTATATTTCTAGAAAACATATTCATTGATGAAAGACATGGTTTTAATGGTAATCTTCGACTGTTCTTAATAACAGACAAAAACATTTTAATCTCGTATTGAAATACACTTCAAATTTTTAAATATTTTGAGTGTAAACAAAACTATATCTAAAGTCTGAAGATTTGCTGAATTTTGAGCTCAGATTTGATTCAATATAAACATTGAGTCATGACTTTCTATAAGTAAATAAAACGTAATTTATGTTCAATAAAAGTAAAAACATTTTCAATTCGTAAGATTTCTTGTTATTATTGTTTACAGTAAACAAATTGAAACTCATTTTATAATCAAATTAAATACAATTAATTTGTTATTTATTTATAAGTAATTGATTAGAGTTTATATTAATATCAGTTGAGAATTGAATGAATAAAAGAGTATAAAAGTATTTAGAAAAGGATGGAATCGATTGCCGGTAATAACAGACAGTCTTCGACATCGACTTCATCTCCAGCCAGAAGTTGTGTTAATAGTGAGGATATCTTTAAAGATGGTTTAATAGATTTGAATCAATTGAATTATATATTGAGAAATCCAGAACTTCCCAAATCTAGACTTAAAATAAGCTCAATATTAAAGCAATACAATCAAGAAAAATGTCGTGCAATTACTTTACACAGAATTAACTATAAGTTAAGAAATTACCAAAATATTGATGATAATAATTGCAATTTAAACAATACAACTTCTCTTCAGAACAATCATTGTATAGATTTGGATGAATTGAGTGAATATGAGGTAAAACTGTCTCAATTACCACAAGAATTACTGGTTGCGATATTGGGTGAAACTTTTGCTAAATATCAGATTCAAATCAATAATAGAAACCAACAAAACATTAACACTAATATCACATCCAATAGAAGTCCATCAGTTCTTAATCAAAATCAAGTTTGTGTTAAACAAGAAGTTTTATCAGATGTTGAAAGTGATTGTGAAATACTTTCTTATGAATTGAATAATAATAACATAAATGAACTCAAACTACAACTTCAGAAACTCATCAGTGATTATGAATCGGTTGAAAAGGAAGAGAAATCTGTTTTAAATGATTTACAAACTGTTACGAAAGAGTTGGAAAATAAATTGTCAGCACTTCGAGAATGTATTGGTTTGTGTGAAATGCTTAAAGAACAAAATCTAAGTTTGACTCAAAAACAAAATCATTTAAAAACCAAAAAATTTCAATTAAAGAATGAAATTAAGGTAATGAAAGATAAGTTGATTCAATTGAATAATAGTTATCATAACTCAAAAACTCATCATCAAAATAGTTGTGCCAATACAACTATCAATTGTGAACCTATTGTGAGGTCTGTTTCCACTTCTAATCAAAGTAATGAAAGACAACAAAATACAAATGTTTCTAATGATCCAAAGATTGCAAAAATAACTCTTTCGTCGGAAACAAATAAGAAAAAAAGGAAAGTCATTCCCAACAATATTTCAAAAAACATAAGAAAAGAAAATGAAATAAAAGACAATGAGATAAATGCTGTAAATAAGTGTAGAAATGATTTAATTAATAGTTCAGTTGAGTGCACGAATAGTAAACTGAGAAAGTTATCGATTACCAAAAAAGATCAAATTCAAGATTCAAGTCTAAGGTCTAATCTTAAAAATGTTGATTCAAATCCTGCTAATAATCAAAAATTAATCGAAATCGAAGCCAATGATGTTATGCAAATCGATGACAATGAAAATACTTTAAAAGAGAGGCTTCAAAGCAATGGTTTACAAACCGATAAAACTGAAAGTACTCGAAATGATTGGAGAGATAATTATGTAAATTTGGTTTTTAATCCATTCTGTGCTGAAAGTAAGCATTTATTAAGGCATATAATTAGCAAACATATGAATAAAATGCTTGGATTTGAATTTTATTTGAATTTTAATCAATAATTAGGTTCTTCTTCCAAAACATCATTGGCCCCAATGAGGGAAACTTTGACTCGAACATCGAATCCACCAATTAATCGAAATCGAATGCCGTCGTCTGCGAGTGTTGTAAATAGAAATAAAAGGAGAAATGATTGGTGTAATAGAAATTCACAGAATAATTATGAATATGAACATAATGTGTTGCATGACATTAGAAGCGTTAAAGACAATTTTGTGCCTCATGTCTCCAGTTTATACACTTTTAATAATCAATTATTTGTTGGCTTTCAATGCGGTTCTATTAATAGATATCTAATTGAAGAAAACGGTCTCCAATTTCTAAGTCAATATCCAAATCTTTGTCCGAAATTCAAATCCAAATGCAAATATCCGTTAAGTATTGACGCTTTATATTATAGTGAGAAATATAATTATTTATATTGTGGTACAAGAAATGGATTGTTTGCTCACTTGAACAATAACTCAAATAAGTGTGATTTCGATACAGTCGAACTTTACGATTCGATCACATGCTTTGAAAGCAGTGCCACTATTCTATACATTGGATCAATTGATGGTATTATACATAGATTTGGATTAATGTCCAATAAAATGATTAACAACTTTAAGTGTTTAAATGAGTCAATAATTGGACTCAAGCTTATAAACGATTTGACAGAACAGAATCGCATAATAGTTTGCGGCAAAAATCAGATCTCAATTCGAAATTCAGTCGACGGCTCTCTTTTGCATACTTTGGATAATAATGGGATGCGCTCTGAATTTGTGGGCTCTGACTTGTGCGCAAACAAAATAATTGTTTGTACGAATATAAAGGCTGAAAATTTACACCGCATTTATGTTTATGACGAAAACGTAAGTTTTTATATTCATTTCTATTTAATCAAAACCTGACATTCTTTTAAACAATTAGGTTCGAAGTGTTACCAATAATTTTCTTCATAATTCACGTGTATTTTTGATGACAAAGGATGAAAACTGTTTCTATATCTATACTTTGGAGAGAGAACTGTTTTGTTTTGATTGCGACACATTCTCTGTTCAATGGATAACTAATGTGAGAATCAACAAAAATCCCACTTCCATTGCTGTCAGCAATAAGAGAGTCATTCTGGGAATGCCTTTCGGAAAAGTTGTTATAATAGTTCCCGAACAAAACAGTCCGATTATATGTAAGTGCGATAATTGTGACGCAAAATTCCCGCGAATTTCAGACATTTTCAATCATTTTAATATCGATCACGCGATTCCCTTCTGCAAAATTGTTACTAATTATAACAACTTTTACTATTGTCCGTGGATTGGATGCAATATGAGAATCAAAAAGATTAAAAATATGGTATGACTTATCAATTCATTCAATCTTCTCATAACTCGCACTAATTTTAACCATTTTTCACTTTATAGATTGTCGAGCATTTAAAATCTCATGTAAATTAAGAGATACTTTTTAAGTACAAATTTCTTTGAGTTATTGGATTTTTATTGCATTCAATAAAGCTTTTTTTGTAATTTACTGTAAATAAAAACCGGAATTCAATTCTTTAATCGAATTTTCTTCCAAATTGTTAATTACTTGTGAATAATCAATTGTCATCTAATTCTGAATCTTTAAATAATAGTAAAAACTAAAATTCTTTATTAACAACAATGTCATTATCCATACAATCATGTTTCACATTATTTTCTTGAATAAAAATTACTGTAAATTCTTTGTATTTTAACTGAATTGAAAATTGAGATACTTTTCAATTTGAAAAAGTGAATAATAATAAACTTTTTGCTTTTTAAATGAGTTTTCAATCCTTTATTAGTCTTAATTGAGTAAAAATAATAAAAAATCTTCAATTATAAGTTGACCACATTATTAAACTTTTATTTGTTTTAAGAGTGATTTTGTATTATTTTATTCTTACTTTAAAACTAATGCATAACTTTGTGAATATGGAAGACATAAAAATTTTTATGGAATTATAACTTAAAGCATACTTTCTTGCATACACTCTGTTGAGGCTTAATGTGGTCGCAAGGATTTGAGCATTATTTTGAAGTTATTTAAATTTTGCTCATTCCAAATGAAGTATCGTTTAGGAAAATCAATGTTTAATAGTTTAAACTTTCTTTAAATATTAAAAATTAAGATAAAAACATTATGAAAAATGACATATATCTGTATACACAGTCTTTACACAAATTAAACGAATGAAAAACCCATGAATGATATCAAATTATATTAATAAAAGTTTGAATCTTAAAAGTCAAATATTTAACTCAAACTAATTATCAATTTATAAGATAAGGATTGAATAAAAATTTGATGCTTAAAACCAAACATTGAACTTTTAGTAAAAAATTTAAAACTCTTATCAGAAGCAGTAAACCATTTAAAAGTTTTCATACATTAAATTGAAATATAAATTATCGATAGAAAGATGGATTGTGAACAAATGTTAAGATTTGATTAAACTATACTATACTGACTAACTATTAAAATAATAGAAACCAGACTTTCCCAGATTCTTAAACAAAGATTTTTAATTAACCCAAACTATCATTCATGTGGACTTTAGCTTATCTATCAATTTGTTTAATTATTCAATTAATATCAATTAGATGTCAATGATGTCAATGATGTCAATGATGTCAATGAGTGATACAAAGGATTGCTTTAACAGAAATTGATTGTTAGGAAAAGAAAAGCCAACATTTGAAGTTAATCTCTCAGTTATCAATTACTGAGCTCTACTGTACCTAAAAGTGGGCGTTAACTATATTCTAGTTTTGACTCAAATGTTTGACACAATATATTGATTACAAATTCGTTTAATTTAAATACTTTAATAATTCAAATATTATTAACTCATTTACAACTTGAATTGAAACAAAATAATCTCAAAGTTGATAATCTGATTAAAATCGAAAAATATTGAAATAATGGTAAGAATTAATTACAATTATTTACAGAAATGTAAACAATTGATTGATTTTGAAATAATTAATAGAGTGATTGAGTGATAATTTCTTAATTGAATTGTATTTATGTGTTGAACAATAGATTCGTTTTATTTTAATCCAAAATCGTGCGGGAAAGACAAGACTCGCGAAGTGGTACATGAACTTCGATGACGACGAAAAACAAAAACTTATAGAAGAGGTTCACGCAGTGGTCACTGTTAGAGATGCCAAACACACAAACTTTGTTGAAGTATTCATTCATTTCATATCACAATCATTCGTCACTTATAAATAACTAATAGATAATTGTTTTGATAGTTCCGTAATTTCAAGATTGTATACCGTCGTTATGCAGGACTTTATTTCTGCATTTGTGTTGACGTCAATGATAACAATTTGGTATATCTCGAAGCCATTCATAATTTTGTTGAAGTACTCAATGAATACTTTCATAATGTTTGTGAACTCGATCTTGTCTTCAACTTTTACAAAGTATTCCTTTTTTATTTCATTTATTTTTCAATAATTGACACTTAATTTGCTTTTTTTGTCTTTGATTACATTGAAAAGGTTTACAGCGTTGTGGACGAGATGTTCTTAGCGGGAGAAATACGAGAAACGAGTCAAACAAAAGTTCTTAAGCAACTATTGGTTTACAACTCACTCGAATAGTTACTTAATTTGATTTTATTTAAAAAAATAATCAGTTTTTAGTCTATGATTATTGACATTCCTTTGAATGTATTGTTAATTTAAACAAATTGTGTTATTTAAACCATTTTTCAATGTTAACATCCAATCGTAATTTGATTCAAGCAATTATTAAAACATTTTATGATTAAAACCAATCGGATTATTATGTAATTTATCAGTTTGTTTACCAATAAAAGTTTTTAAAACTGTATATTTAGTAAAAATAATCTTGTTTTGATGTGAGTTTACTTAAGTTTCGCTAATCTTATGAAATAACAAGCTTATAATGTATGTGTTGAAAGTATGAAATGCTAATCTAATGTTAATCTAATATTGATTTTATTCGTAACATCCACTGAGACCTAGTTGGACAACAACCCACATAAAATGATTATTATTATTATTATTGATTTATGATTGTAGTGCAGTTTCCACAATAACCAAGTATTACGTTTCAGGTTCTACAGAATTGACTATACTTTAAGAAAATTTTGCAGATAAGAGCTCTTGAATTGAATTGAGCTGCATTTCCATCAAATGAATAATTTAGTACCAATAGAAGTATTATAAAAGAAAAATAAATTTTGAAAATGCAAAATACTGTTGTGCACATATTGTGTGCAAAGTTACATAAATCAATAGTACGAATCTGATTGATCCGTAAAATAAAGAGAAAACTTGTACAGTAGTAGTCATGAGCAACGAAACACCTACGCATCACATCTTTGAACACTGATAAAGAACATTATAAAACAGATTCATTTTTCATTAAACTAATTGTCTGAAGAAATGCATCATTACATCACTCCTGAATTGAATGCTTTCATTTTTCTAATCGTTTATTTTTCAAACATCAATTGTCTGCATTCACTCTCTAAAAGATATTATCCAATCCCATCATTTGACTCGAAGAATATTCCACAGCAGCGTTCTATTCGTGACAGCATTCTTGACCGCTTCCGTATAAACACCAACACAATAATACGCACCCATGACTCCAGAGCATTAGGGGCTAAATATTTGAACGAAACAGAGTTACCTTCAAATGAAGATTGTCTCTATTGGTGTTTGGAAACAAGTCCATGCAATTTAGCTGTTTATGAAGAAAAAGTAAGTCATTTCTTCATTACTTGAAGGCATGTTTTACAGAAAGTCAATCCAATTTTAGACTCGAGGAAGTTGTTATTTATTCGATTGCGGTTCAAATGAAGATTTCAGGTGTAAATTCACTCCACATAACTTCTATTCGAGCTCTATTTTACAAGTAAATAGACATCCCTATGACTTGGGTCAATGGGGTTCACAAGTCCAACACGAAAAAGAGCTGACGAAGTTGAGAATAGTTAGCACAGCTGCGCCTATGACCAGAAGTAGCACTTCTTCATTGCGAAGTCTTGTTGCACCATCACTTGTTCCAACCACTACTGTTAATACATTGATGTTTCAAAAATGTAAGTTTTCTAAAAGAATTGCAGATAAACTTAATTGATTTTTTCACATCTTAATCAAGCGTCTCATTGTCTACATTATCAATTCGAATGTCGGAATAATAGTGAATGCATTGCAATTTATAATGTTTGTGATGGCATTACTCAATGCAGTGATGGCAGTGACGAAGCTATAGATCTAGAATGCCATAAATCAAGATTCAATAATCAGAGCCCAACACAAACACACACAATTCCTCAATCACTTAATCCAGGAAAAACATTGAACAGCAAACTGTCCGAAACGAAAGCAAACGAAGCGAAACCTCAGCCATCGATTTCGATATATGAACACGAATCGAGAACTCCAACGAATAAAGCATCTCAACCATTACCTGCTTATAATTATCCGAAAACTGCTGATTCAGAGAACTTGCGTTCATCTGATGATCAGACAGTAGTGCCAAAAAAGCACAATATTTCGCCCTCTGGAGCGGTGAAGAATGGTTATGGTTCCCAATATCGGGGAACATGGAATCAATACTACCAACCAAATGATGTCTATAATGGAGGAGACAGTAGATTGAGTGGTAGTGGATATTTGGTCGAACCCGAATATCTCAACAGTTATAGTAGTAATCGTGAGCCTTCACCTAATTATGGTTCTAATTGGCCATCAATCGGAAGACAACATTCATATGATTTATCGGATCAATTGCTTTCATCAGGCGGTCAGTCATATAATAAGCAAAATATTGGCGATGATTGGCAGCAATCAAATGATCGCGATTCCAATTATTACGATCGCATTTCTAGAACAGGAGTTAATAAACAACAAACAATACCACGTCCTGTCTCTCAAGAGACTTCATCTGATACTAAACCGTACGCCAAAGGACAGACAATACAAACTCAATCTGCCTTAAAAGCAAAGCAAGAGTCAAGAACTCAAAAGTTTGAACAACAACTTAAATCGCAATCCAAAGAAAAGACTGAATCCAATAAACCAGTTGTTCAAAATCAGTCAACGGGTTATTCTCATTTGGCTTCTAATAAAGGCTATATCGACAGTTCCAATATTGTCGCTGTTTCTTACATGCATGACTCGAGTCAACAAAGCGGAAGAGAAACAAACAGTGCTGTAATTGCTTTGAGTTTGGGTTTAGGTGTAACTGCATTATTGGTAGTAATCGTTGGCTGCAGAATGAAATCATTCAAAAGAAAGATCGCTCGCAGAGGACGAACACTTGCTCACGATGCAGATTATCTCGTGAATGGAATGTATTTATGAAATTAATGAAACCAATCAACACAACACAATACAATTCTCTCTCTCCCTCCCTCCCTCTCTCTCTCCCTCCCTCTCTCTCTCTCTCTCTCTCTCTCTCCCCTCTTCTCTCTTTCCAAATTACACATGAAATATAAATGATACCATTTTTT
>JAQFZT010001963.1:0-13048 GCA_034696325.1 Camisiidae sp. | reverse complement strand
CTATTCAAATGATTTCAAGATTGATGTGCATTACATCATGCGATTAACCAAAAATATGCTCAGAAAATAATTTACATCCGTTTGTATTGCAGAACATAATCTTTTTATTAGATTTTTAGTCTTAACAGCTCTTATGAAGAACGAGTCTTGAAATATTGAAAATTTATGCAACAAATATTTAGAAAAGGGTTGCAAATACATTGCCTATACTATACACGTATTTATTATAAACTTTTCCTCATTATTGTGTGCCTTAAGAGAGTTTTATTTTCACTGAAAAGCTTTATTAAAATATATTATTTTTCATAAACACAAAGCTTTGCATCCAATTCAAAATAATGAGTTGAAACTCATTACTATTGTTGGCACTCAAATAGTTGGTAATATAGTTGTCAGTTTGCAATTGAGTCGAAAGTCTTTAAAGTTATAAAAATCATTAATTTGACACAAATCTCACTAAACATTTAGTTTATTTCCCAAAGTTTTCTTTTATTATAATTCAAAATCGAGATTAAATGCAAATTCAAAATGTGTAAGAATAATAAAGTTAATGTTCTTTTTATTATAACTTTGAAGTACTGTATTTGTCGTGACATAAGATGAAAATAATATGATTTGAGTGCTTTAGATTCTTCGATTGAATACTTATTCACACAATGAGAATGTTGATAATAGCGATAATGATGATCTTGGTTTAGATAAGTACTTATGTAAAATCATAATATAAAGTTCAATTTGGATTAAGAGTTCTCACACACTATAGGCTTACTATTGTGTTCAGACACAAAATAGCCGAAAATACCAACGATTATTATCATCAGTTTAATATAAATATCATCAATTTTATGATTTAATTCTTGAATTCTGTAATCTTATATACCTGTATATTTAGTGGACATTAAAAAAGTTTTTCAATCTATTCTTTGAAAAGATTTATTACCTTAATATCACGCCTTAGATTTCATTGATTCCAAGCGCATGAGATTAGAGGAATTGATTTGTGATTTAACAAGGTTGACTCATATGTAGTTAATAAATTATGAATTAAATTAATGCCTACAAATCATGTTTTGGTAATTTATTCATATTTTTGTTGACCACAGACGAATACAGACAAGAACAAGTCTATAAACTCTTTTGGTTACACCACAAGTATATTCAAATTAGTTCTTGATTAAAAACATTCCGTCAGAATCATGAACTAAAATTTAATCATGATTCACATTCATCACCTAATTAAGTCAAAAGAGGTCACTTCAACTTATTTCCCTAAAGCTAAAGCTGCATACAGTACACATTCAGTTGTTAAATAAAATATTAAAATTCAGTTTTTTTATTCATCTGTTTGGGGAAAAGTTTGAATAATTCTTGAACTTGACTTTATTTGATGCGAAATCCACTTAAAAGTTGATCAGAAAAATGAAACATTTGATTTGTATCCTAAAGAAGATATAAATTGCAAGCAAACACTGGAATAATTATGATTATTTTAGCGGTTATCATGTATCACGATATGTGTCTGCAATTAATATTTATCAATCATTAAATACTTAAAACTAACTTAATATGCAATTCAAATAATTCATTGATTATTCATTGCATGGCCAACAATCAAGGTTTTCAAAATCTTATCAATGACTAGAATGTTTATAAAGGCTACAAATTATGATGTCTTCAGTTGAGCATCAAAAACAAATGTTTCAATCATATAATGGGAATCATTATTATATTCTGATAAATTTATTTACTTTAGATTTTATGTATCGAATATAAGTTTCCCATTTTAAACCTTCAATTTCAAACGTGATTTATTTGCTTAAACCTCAAAAAGCCCTGAATCTAGAATGAAATTTACATTTTATAAGGAATTATTTAATAAAGTTATTCTAAAAAATTTAAATATAGAAAACTTTAAAACCCAAAGAAGAGAAATAAACTTTTTAACATTAATTCAACTCAAATGACATTATCTTTCATATGATAAAATGGTAAAGATTTGCAAATTAATTCTCGACACACATTTAAACTGTTTTGAATAACAAATGCTCAAAATGTCAAATAATTTCGATTTATTTTCGTTTCGAAACTGAAAGTTGTTGAGACTATCGATAAATTCAAAGCAAAATTGAAGTTAATATAAGTACAGACCGATTACTCTAACCTATTTTCCAAATGGAGTTTTTCTTAAAGCTTGAGATTTAAAGTGTTTTTTGAATATTAAAATTAGATTAACTGACAAATGATTTTTTAGAGATGAAAATATACAAAAGATTTATTTTGGATAATTTACTGAAATTAATGTACTGTACTGTACACACCCATATAGTTTAAGATTGTAATGACCGCAATGATTGTTAAATAAAACATACCTGAAATTTATTTAATACAGGGCTGAAACATGGTTTGAATTTGGGCAAAACCAAGTATAGCCATAATAAGAATATATGTTTACATTTAATTGATATGTTCTTAATGAAGTTCTTAATTTATATGTCGAAAGATTCATGAATTAAAAATAACGTTTAGTTCTAATTAATTTATCACAGAATGTAATCGTGATAACCATTAATTGAATGACATTCGAAATGACAATTTAAGGGTTTATTTAAATATTAGACTAATGAAAGCTCTAAATATTTACAGTAGGCATTAATTAATTAAAGGTTGTAGTATTTTAATGGTGAGAACAGTTTTTTTTGTTATTCTAGTTTCAACTGAACCTTGAATTAAGGGCTAACTATTAACCGACTAATTATTACAATTTCTTTTAGCGATAGAGTGAGTCTATTGAATGAGTTTATTGAATGAGTTTATTGAATGTGTCTATGGGGTAATCAGTGCAGTATGTATTGAATGTTTAAGTATAAGATCCGAACATCGACATCACTGACCTTGTATTGAGTTGAACTCAAGTGTGGATAATTTGATTCGAGATTTAACTAATTTTCAAGTACAAAGTATCTCGTTTTTGCAGGTTTGACAAGTTGGTAGCAAAGATCCGGTTAGTGTTAGTAAATTAGTGCGTTGTCGAGAAACGGAGAACTGCATATTGTGTCCAACTTTGGAGAGTGCAACCAATTTTTCTTTCTCAGTTATGCCTCAGGGAAATTCACTTTTATAATCAAAAAACCAAAGCTCTATCTTATACCTCAACATTATTGATCGTTTTCGCTTTCAAAGTATTAGTTCTATCATTTTTTTCATGGCTTTTAATCATTTAAGAGTCGCAAATTTTAAGTAATGATCATCAATTAGGAATTCCAATTCCATTTCCAATTCAACATCAAATACAAAACTCCAAATTACAAAGTTTCTCATCTGGAGAATTCAAAATCATATATATTTTTTGATAATCAAAACTTTTAGCTCAAATGATTTTTAATACTCTTGTCTTAATCTATTTTATATCTAAATGATAAACTTAAGCTTTGAAGTAAAATTAAATTTCAATGAATCTTAAATTGTTTTGATTAATCTGAGAGAGAATTGTTTTTCGAGAGAATTTCTTATAATCTCTTGTGAATCTACTTCTATGACTATTTTAAGAATAAATTTGCATTTTTAAAAATATAAATCAACTTTTATGAAAACTATAGAAATATGATTTGTATTGTATGGAGACCTAATGTGATAGAAAATAATTGAGATGACGAAAAAGAAAAACAGCATTTTTTATAAATTATAGATACTTTTGTTTCGTTAATAATTGATGGGATTAATGTTGTTTTGAACCATCCATTCCTTTATGAAACGTTGATGTAATTGTATAATAAGGCATATTTTGAAGAAAATAATAAAAGTAAATTTGTTTATAATTGCTATTATAGCTAACTATGATGTACAACTTTCGTATTTCAATTTCGATTAACTTACTGATGATCAAATAATTGTTATAAAATAGCAATTAGTGTATAAACATTTCACTACAAAAGGGGTCAAATATTGATCACTTTGGAAGACCGAATTTCATTACAAATTCATCCAAACACATCCAAAAATAAGGAATATTTAAACATAATCTTCAAAAATTTATTGTGTAAATAAAATCGAATTTCAATGAATTTTATAATACTGAAAATTTATTCGAAACCTGAGAAATATTAGTGTGAATCTTGTCTATATTTCACAGAATACTTACAGAATAACTCATAAAATATGCGTTAAATGCAAAATCCTATCTTCAGTTTGAAAAGTTAAAAACAATAATTCAAATTCTCCAGCAGTTTGAATGTAGAATTTTATTCATGAATTTGAAACATAAAATGTAAATTGGGTTTAAACTACTTCTAACTTTTGAGAAGGATTTGAAATATTTGATATTTCTTGAAATAGTTTCAAGTGTTGACACGGAATTGAAATATTTAACGCCAAAATATGTGCAAATATGAACTGGTTTAATGATCAAATTCTTAAATTAAGAGAAATACCAGTAGTTTTCATTAATCAATTTTTCAGGTCATTCGTGTTTTCTTTAAATAAATTTTTTTTGACAGAAAACCTCAATTTTTCTCTTCTTTGACAAAAAGGCAGTAAAAATATTTTTATTTAACAGTTATTATTAAACCTGAAGAGTTTGAAGCATTAAAAATGATTAAATCTATTAACTCTTTACTCAAGATATCTAAAGATCGATTGAAATTCAAATTTATGTTTTGGAGTTGAGAGTAGGCTCTTGTCATACCCACAGATAGAAATACATAACAAGCACACAAGCATTTAAATAGGTTTCTACATAAACACGAATTTATTATTTTTATTTGAAATGGAGTTTGATTTAAATAATTATTTCAAGCTTCAGATAATTCTTATTTTAGAAAATTAATTACAACTCTAAAATCTATTTTGACTATAAGTTGTTGTGAATGCCGATCATTTGAATCGCAATCCTTCAGACATTTGTGTGGGTTTAAGTAATGCCATACTCTTTAAATAATTGAATGACAAGTTTGAAAAAGTTCATGAACTAATTAAGTTACTGGAAGTTTGTCTAAAATACACAATAATCTCAACTTTTGAGAGGTCATAACTTATTGTTAGCAAATTCATACATCCGTGTGATTTGTTTGAATTGATTTAGATATACATATGAAGCAATTTTAACATGTAAATGAAATTTGATTTTAGGTAAACTGCTAGTCCAAAAATTCGATATAACTCACAACTCAATAAAAATCCGCTGGAGATCTCTTAAATTATCTGAACTAAGTCCTAATTCATCTGTTTTTATATCTGTGATTCCTTCTTCTGGCTCTATTATCGAATGGACAAAAATTGAGGTAATAATATGTTTCGTATGTTTATTGCTTTTATTATCTGCAAAACATACTATCAAATTAAGGCGAGGTTTTAATAAAACTTCTCATTTTTCTGTTCTTATCTTAGGCTGAATCAAATTTAAACAACAAGTCGATAACTAAAATTGAAAAACTTCGACCAAATACTGATTATTATGTGCGAGTGGAAGAAAGCGGCTCTCATGAGACCATTATTGCAAGAACTAAAGGTATCAAAAATAGCATGTTTGATTATATCTCTATAAAGTAAATCACCCGTATAAAAATCTCATTAAATAATCACAAATAGCACATCTATTCAAGATGTTAGGAAAATATTGTTTACTCGTTTTATTTCAAAATCATTTTTCAAAACTATTAATATCCATAAAAATCAATTTTTCATAAAAGTTGATTCCAGAGTAAAGTTTGCTCGAAATCATTTATTTCACTTAATATCATATTTGAAAAATATTGTGCAGTGAAACGCTTGAACTTTAGTTACAGTAAAATTGGATTGTATTTGATTTGTTTTTTGAGACATATATTTAGAATCAATTTTAATCTAAACTTTCTTTACATTAATTTTTTTTTTTGAGAAATAAGAATTTAAGATAAACTGTTGGAGCGAAGAAAAGCTGTGAAGAAAGTAATGTCAAAATTTGATGAACCGAAGAGGGGTTAATAATAAGCTGACTCTCAATATTCAAAAACATATCTGAATGCATTGATAGCTGAATAAAGATAGATATTGAAAGCTATACATTGAGGCTATACTTACTGTACAACTAATGTAGAAATAAGGCATTAAATGAAGTGAGGCATAAATGAATTAGATTTGGTTGAAAAATTTGATTTACTTAATAAACACTCGTATGATATTTTATCAGATTATACTCTTTGACTTTTCACTCATTTTTCACTTAAATGTTGATTAGACGGATGTTTTTTGAATTCCTCGAAATCGATGGCAATCGGAGAAAAGTATAATATTGGTTGCGAACAGGTTTGTCAGTGCCATCAAAATAGGCGAGTCGAGTGTCGAGAGAGATGTGAAGTTAAAATTGGTTCAGCAAAGAATAGTTCGTGCAAAGAAATACCTGATGAAAAAGATCCTGAATGTTGCTTGAAATACGAGTGCAAGAGTGAGTCAATCGATAGACACATAAAAAAAGTCATTCAAATTCAAGTATAAGTCATTGAAATATTATTTCCTTTGCAGATCATTCACTCAACGAAAACGCTCCTAAGGTTCTGGTAACTCAAAGAAGCCCAACATCTATTAGCATTGCTTTTGATGACTTCAAACTACCAAACTATGAATCAGGATATGTTGTGCAGTACAAGTCGATTGAAAATATATTAAACAATAAGCACAATGAAAATAAAGATCAAAGCAATAGTACATCAATTGATTCAACAGATTCTGATTGGATTCAAATACAAGCAAACAATACTCCTTTTGTAACAATAAAAGACTTGCGCCCGCACTCTGCTTATCAAATCAAAGTACTGGTCTGGGAGGACACTGACACCAAAAAGCTGGGCTTAGGCTCTGAGCTAATCACTGTCTTTACTGAAGACGGCTGTTTCAGAGACAATATTACATATGCAATCGGTGAGGAATTTTTCGAAGGATGTGATCTTCGATGCATTTGTAGAGGAAGTGATGAGGGAGAGTGTTCTGACAGGTAATTATTAGATTTTGTGATTTTGTAATTATTGAAACCATATTTATTTAAGTCTTTCGGCGATTGAATTATAATTGAAAACTATATTTTAGATGCAATCAGCCGTTTGTTAGAGCCGGTACTTTGAATCCTAATTCTAAATGTACGGAAACCCTATCACCTGATGATTCATGTTGTGTATCAGTGAAATGTTCAAATCATCCACAAGAAGGTCGAACCAACGAAGCGGTCGGATTTTCCGATAAGCCTGGATTCTGTCCTAATATGATTGATGGCAGAGATGGAAGCGCTGCTAAATGTAAAGAAGAATGTTCTCATGATTATCATTGCACTGGACTTAAAAAATGCTGCAAAACACTATGCGGTGGAACCATATGTGCCAATTCTCTTCCTAAAAAAATGAGTTGTGAAAATTTGACATGTGGTCAGAATGCCTACTGTGAGATTCAAGACAACGCACCGATTTGTCGTTGTCAACAAGGATTTAGTGGTGATCCAAAAGATGCCACTAAAGGTTGTGTAAAGAATTCCAAACCAACTCTAATGTGCTTTTATAAAGATAGTCATTACTCTCCGGGACAATCATTTAATGACACCTGTCAACTATGTATCTGTTCTGAGGCATTAGAAGTTGAATGCAGTGACAGATGTGCTCATAAAGCGAATGATTTAGTGCCGAGTGATTGCACTCTAATAAAAGACCCGAAAGACGAATGCTGTAAAATTGTCGATTGCGAAACAGGTATTGAAAATACGACTTCGATTATTGATTTGAAGGCTTCACATAATGTGACGAATAATAATGGATCACACGTTTCACATATTCCTAAGCCGATCGACGGCTGTGCGCATAATAATCAAACTTACACAGACGGTGAATCGTTCTTCATTGACTGCCAATTACGATGTCTTTGTCAATCTCACGGCCGACTACAATGTGTTCCGCGATGTGCTCTCGACCCGGGCTTTGATGAGAACTATTGTAGACTTGTTACAGATCCAGACGATCCCGAATGCTGTAAAATAGCTGTTTGTGACAAAAAAGATACAATTAGTGATAAACCAGATATTATTATCGATTCGGCCGAAGCTTTCAATTCTTCTTCCGTGAAATTAAGAGTAATGATACCGAGTCTGAAAAATGGAGTGATTGGATCAAATTTGAAGCTACTCTTCAGCATAATAGCTGTCAATGAAACTGAGTCAGAGAAAGAGAATGATTCCCGTGAGTGGCAGACAATAGACATCGTTGAAGAGGCGATAAGAGTTATTGCGACTGATATTTATGAAGTAGATGTCGGGGGTTTGATGTCACAAACAGACTATTTAATGAGAGTTAAATTGCATAACTCATCCAGTAATACAGTATTCGTAAGAACATATCCGCCGGGCATTGATATCACTTTCAATGGTTGCTTTCATGGCAATCGAACCATAGAAGTTGGACAAGTCTTTTTCGAAGGCGACTGTGAATATAAATGCGTTTGTCGTGAGGGAGGTCTGAGAGAGTGTGAAGAAAGATGTCCGGTATATATCGATACTGTCGGATATGAGAATTGCGATTGGGGTCCAGCGCCTGATGACCCGTGTTGTACAGTTCCCATTTGTGACAAACCCAACAAGAAGAACATACCACACGATCCCGACGCTGAACCTTTTTGTGTGAGTGAAGCCGGAAAAGTCTATAAGATTGGCCAGTCTTGGGACACGGGAACCAATTGCTTGAAAAAATCATGTCAATGTTCACTATTGCAAAACGGCACTACAGCTGTTCAATGCAAGGGTGGCTGCGCTACACTTCCGAGCAATGCTCGAAAACCCAGTCCTCAATGTCCGAGCCCTCAAATCGTACAGCCGGACGATCCTTGTATTTGTCCATATGTTGTCTGCCATAACAATCTGAATCGTGAGTAAAAAGTTTGGATCTTATTTTTAAAAATATTTCATTCAATCATTCAAATCAATAGATTTCAAATGCTTTATCTTTGAAGTAAGAGTTGATTTAAATGTGAATAAAAATATTGCTTCGATAAAGACAATTGATTTGAAATTTATTATTCTTGTACTACTCTGTAGTAGTGGTGGAGGAGTACCGGAGGCTCATTTTCCGAATATATTTAGGCTTTTTTGCCCGAAAATAGAAGATTTTTTCTTAACTGAACTTGAGTTTAAATAGTCCCTGAAATGATTGATAGATGTTCGCGAAAACAAGATGTTGAATTTTGTCGACCACCTATCTGGTCGGCCTTTCGGGTTTTCTCCTTATGTTAACTTAACATTTAAACCATTTAATTAAAGAGATTGTTTATTTTAACTAAAGTCAAGGATAAATGGGGTCTTAAAGTTTAGTTTTCTAGTTGAGGAATTCTAGTCTCAGAGACAATGCGCTTCGGAATAAAAGCCTCGGGTTAAAACCGTAGCCTAGAATCTAGTATTAGTGGTCGAAAGTATAGAAAAGCAATAATAATAATACGAGAGCAGTTTCTTTAAAAAACTGGATTTTCAAATATTATTTCTTTAATGATTATAGCTTTAGATCTGCCCGAAAAGAACACTCCTTCGCGTGATAAAAACTTTTGCGAATTTAAAGGGCGAAATATTGCGATCGGAGAAGAAATTTATGATAATTGTCGTGCAGTTTGTCATTGTGGACATGATGCACAACTCAATTGTGCTGCCATTGAATGTCCTCATAATTTTGCACCTCATGTTACCGATTGCTTGGAATGGGATATCGATCCACACTTTATTCCAAAGGCACCCAATTGTTGTCCGCAACCAAAATGCAAAAATGGTAATTCAATATATACTTTAATTATATATTACTTTACAATTATATGCATTCCTTACAGATGGTTCGTGTTCTTTCGCTGGCATTCGATTCCCTAATTTCAAACATATTCCCCAAGAATTGCTTCCGTGCGGCACAAGATGTGTATGCAGTAAAGGCAAAGTTGACTGTGAGAATCGATGTCCTTCTGTACCAGATATTCCTCCTCCACATATGCCATGCCCTCCTGCTATGGCATATCGCGGACATCTTCCAGGTTTGACTCAACTATTTATATTAATATGTAAATTGTTTTAAACCATAATTTCTGAATTCGATTTTATTAGGAGACAGTTGTTGTTTGCATTGGTTATGTCGAGAACAAGAAAAGTCGAGTAAGTTTAAAATGATCAAATTTTTTCATTGTCAATATTCTTCATCAGAGAGTATACTCTTATTTTTAACTATAGGTTTGAGTATTGAGTAAATTTGCAAAAAGTGCGGCTTTTATTAGAAAGAAATATCAAAATCACGATATATTCCGGTTGAAAAATAATGAATAATAATTTTCATTTCAGTGGAATAGCTTTTTCTTGTCTGGCAGTTCTTTATTATTTGTTGTTGTCCTTAAAATCAAAGGGCATTATTACTATTTCTTTAGATACTCTGTACTGAATATTTAATGTGGAATTCATTGGGTGTTTCAATACAATGTTTCAATGATTGAAAAAATAATCACAAGTTTTCAAAGAGTTTGGGGTATTGAATGAAAATTTTAAATAATTATTTCCAAATGACTTTAATTTGAAGTTTATTAAAAAGTTGATAAATAAAACATATCAAAGAGATTCTTTATCCTAAAAATAGGACCTCTGATGAATAATTACGGTTTAAAAATGACAGAAAAATAAATGGGGAATTAAAAAAGTTATTTTAAAGTTTAATTTGAACATAAAATATAACATATTTAAGCCTTTTTAATACATTCTATCGCATGTGATAACTGCATGACAAGCATATCGTCACTCGTTTCGCAAATAATAAATAAATAGTTTTATTGATTGTAAAAATGAGGGTAGGGTTGAAAGTTGATTGAAGTTAAAACTAATCTCTAAAAAAGAATATCTAAACTTAGTAGTAATAAATAGGACGCTAATTAAAATCTAACTAAACTTAATTTCATTCATTGCTAGCAAATGATTGCTCACACAATGGAAAACGGTATAAATTGGGTGAACAATGGGATGACAAGGGGGTAGGATTTAAAAGGCGATGTCAGTGTAGATTAACTAATGGAATACCACATGTTCAATGCGCTCCCGGCGGATGTCCGCAAATCACTGATCGCTTTTTACAACCCACCATTGATTGTCCCAATCCATCAGTTGTAATACCTGACGATCCTGTGATGTTATGTCCTTACGTTATTTGCAATGATTCTAAAGATGCAGGTATTCATTCACATAAATTCATAAAAAGGACTCATTTTAGGCTAAACTCAATTTTAATATGAATAAGTGAAACAAGTTTTATTTAGAATAACTAAACATTGTTTGTTAGGAATGATTTATATTTGCAATTATCTTAATTACAGGCAGGGATTTAGAGCACGTAAATATAGTAGCAATAAATTCAACCTCTGCTCGAATTCGCTTCACTTTGCCCTCTTTGTTGGTTGGATTGATCGGACACGCGGAACTCCACTATACAACTGATTTAAATATTCCAAGATCTCAATGGAATATTCAAAAGTTCGCGAGACCCAAACGATTGTTTGACACTCCAAATATTGAGTACCATTTGGGAAATTTGAGTCCTGACACAACTTACTTCTTCCAAATACAAGTAATCATTGAAGCACTACAATCAGGGCCAGAGAGCGAAATATACAAATTATACTTACCTCCAATTCCCTCGATGTCTACCACATCGACAACTACTACAACAGTGCCACCGATGATAATGCTTGACGTTCAGTTGAATGCAGTTTCTAATGATTATTCATCATTAAAGGTCTCGTGGAGACAATTCAGTCCACAAGAGAAAAAGTTTATTGACGGCATTCAAATAAGATTCAAAAAAGCAGATCAAGATGAAAATGAATGGCAATTAACTCAAGTGTTACATCGAGACGTAAGATCTTATGTGTTACGTGATTTGCAACCGGGAGTTCCATACGCTGTGGACTTAGTTTTCAGTTCTAATCCTGATATTTCAACCCACATAATATCCACTAAACCTATTGTGATTGATATGCCCTCTGAGCCAAAAGATCAATTTGATATTCACATCAGACTCACTCCTAATGATGTGAATGTTGATGCTTTCCAAACGCAAATTAAATTAAATGATTTGCCACTTCCTGTCAATAAATATATAAATGTGGCCAAAATTTCTTACCGAAGCGATGAAAGTATGGAACTTTCGCATGCATTCAGAGTTCCCAATGAGAATGGAAAACTCATTTTAGATGGTTTAGAGCCAAATAGAAGGTAATTATGGTTTCACTCTTTCGAAATGACTTGTAATCAAGCTTTTTGTGCTCTTTTTAGATACAAAGCATGGATTGATCTTTATTTAGCGAATGGAAAAACAGTATCTTCTAATGCAATTGAATTCACTACTAAAGAAAGACCGCCAAAAATTAACAAAATTGATACTTCGGGTGCGTTTATTTACTAAGCTCTCACTTAAGCCTTTGAGTGTTATGCTCTTTGAATTAGAATTTATTTTGTATTTTTATGAATACATAAACTTTTAGCCAACGAAGCAGAAGCACTTCGAGAGAATGAGGTCATGGATGCCAGATATTTATATTGTCTCGTTATAGTGTCATTGTTTGCGGCCGTAACTGGAATTGGTTTTGTTATTGTGTTATACTTTTTGCTTAGAAAACAATCCACAGCAAAGGCACCGATAACTAGAGCGCCCTCAGAGTCTGCTTATGATAACCCAACATATAAAGTAAATATTATACCATTTTCTATCAAAAAATCATTTACTAATTCTGTTTTAACTATCACTTTAGACCTATGATGTGGGCGAAAGACCACCCGAAGAGAATGGAATGAAAAACGGCACTATTCAAGCTTAATATTTATAAAATATATTTCTTATATTAATTTAATTAATTTGTAAGCTAGAGTTTAAAACTTTTGTAAATTATCAGTTAGTTTCCAATTTCAAAATATGCGTCATTTAATAATTTTTGTGGTTATTCAGCAAATTTGTTACTTTTATTCATCAAATCAAACATAATTTTGTAAATCATAAATTAATTCATCAAAAATAAATTGCAATTTTTACATGTTTAA
>JAQFZT010001962.1:0-13054 GCA_034696325.1 Camisiidae sp. | reverse complement strand
TTTTACTGTTTGTAACTAAATATTTCGAAATCAACAATTAAATGCTTTAAAACTATATTACGTTTTTCATATTTTTGAAAAATTGAGAATTTCGAGACCCAACCGAGTCTCGAGGCAAGTAAATTTTCGAGACTCAAGAACTCATTTCTCGAAAATACTCACCACTAATTAAAACTATATCAAGTTTTTCCTGCTTTTGAAAAATCGTGAATTTCGAGATCGAGATCAAAAGTCGAGATCTGACCGAGACTCGAGATAATTGAAAATTTCATGAAAATACATACATATCACTAGTTTTAAGTATCAATCTTTGATGAATTCTAGTCTCAATGCGCGTCAGTTTTCTCGAGTCGAAATTCTCATTTTTCAAAGATAGTAAGCATTAATAGAAACCTATTCGATAGTTTGCCAAAATTAATCCAATACTGACTCGTGAATGTTGGGAATGGCATTAATTTAATGCTTTTGGAAAATACCGTAGACTTGATGAAAAACTGATTGACAAATAATTAAATTCGCTGAAAAATACTATAGAAATAATTGGCACATCTGTCTTATATGCAAAGTGATGCGTATACAGTATGCAACTTAAAATACAAGATAACAACAAATGTTTAGCTAAGGTCACTCTTACCTTTATTTGATTTATCAGATGAATTGTAGTTCTGCTGACTTAAAGCTCTACTGAAATGTTCGTCGACAACAGATGATGTATCACCAGAAAAATAACTAAAAACAACACAATTGGCTGATATGTATTGGGCATCAGTGGCACTATCTCTTAAACTGCCTGCAGCTGATTGTGAGCCAACTGTCGAGGAAGACGAAGATGTCCTCTCACCAGTTGATCGAATCGCTGATACCGACCCTTTGGGTGAATCTTCTTTGCTTGAGTTTGATGGCGGTGGAGAAGTATCAACTAATTTTCGAGAAGTTATACCACTTGATATTGTATTAGAACTCAAAGAGTTTTGATTGGGAACCGTTACCAGTCCTGACGGAGTATAATCACTAACTGATAGTGAACTGCGAGAAGCATCCACCAGATCAGGAATTTTAGGCATACCACCGAATTTCTAAAAGAAATCAAGCTTTAGATATTATAGAGGCATATCATGTTGAGTGCATCGCTCAAGTGTAGATACACTAAAGAAAAATATTCCTAACGCTCAACAACAGCGCAGTGAATCTAAAGCATGTACGCGTCATTGTTTTTAGCTACGCGATGGATCTCTAATAGAGCTGGGAGAGCACGAGAGAGTCTTCATCCAAATATTTCCTCTAGAGTCTCAATCGTAGGGAACCTCGAGACTTGCTCGAGTCTTCAATTTTATTTCTATCAATTATAGTTTTATTTTCTACGTTATTTTAGAAAAATTCAAGTTTTTCTTGTAAAATAATTTTAAGCAAAACATTTCAATTAGGAAACACATTAGCTGATGAATTCCTGTTACACTCAATGTTGTCCAAAAACAAAAATAGCAAATGCTTTCAAATCTCTATTTTGATGAATAGAATACAAAATAACAACCCTTTCTATTATTATAGTTTAGTTTCATGCTTACGATTAAAAATATTTGACATATCCATTCAATTTGATGAGTTGAAAAATTTTCCGCTTTTTTCTTAATTGAAAATTGTTTGAGACTCGAAAACCTTATTTCTAGAAAATACTCACCTCCGATCTCTTATAATAATTAGAGACATCATTTTTCAAAGCACATTGTATTCTGACAATTCATTTTTTCTATTTCAGCATTACTTATAATTTGGACGATATTTGATTTGATAACGATTTGAATTTTTCAATTTTGATTTTGTTCGTCCCATGTTTTCATTTATTTATCTTTTTTCACGAGAGATATTTTCGAATTTAAAATTTAACCCTTAAATAAGAACTCGAGCTCTAACTTGTGAGTATTGAATAACTGGAGTATTTGAAATGAAATGCATAACAAACAGTTAACTCCTTAGCGAAAGCCAATGTAAAGCATGTAAGCAATTCGAGAGGGAGTTCTCTTGCCTATGCATTTTCATGGCCAGGTTCGAAGGCGAATATTTTTAATGTAATAGTTTACTAGAAGTAGGGTTTTTGTCATTCCATGGGAACTAATTATTATTTATGCATTACACACATTACACACATTGGCAAATAATGATAAATATTTTTTGGATGAATGAATGCACGTAAAAAAAAGAAATATTTCGGTAATGCGGCGTATCTTCAATGTCTTGAGAAGAGTTTCCCCTCATCTCACAAACACATACATACACTTAATTCCTATCGCGCTATTGCTTACTATCCTAATAAAACGTGTTTGGGATTCCTGTAATGCTCGTGTGAGAAATGGACAGCTTTCACAACGACAACACGTTCTTCGCCATGGAATTTGACGACTAAAAATTTTTGTTCACTTCAAAAGGGATTATTAAGTTATTTGATTCATTGACTTACCTTAATAGAAGGGTCGGATGCCATCAAACTAGTGGATGTTGAAGGAGTTGAGTGTGAGTGTGCACTTACTCCATGATGCGATGGACTCGCAAAACTTGCTATTGTAGCAGTTCCTGACATTGGAGAACAATTATTACTCCCAAAAATCGAAGCACTGCTCTGACCAGTGGCCGATGGCCGCTGTGGATATGGAAAATACGGTGAATAGGGCTGATACATCACTTCGGTGCAGCTCATGGTAACTGTAAGAACATCACTTTTGGCAATACTCGTTGATATTTGCTTCAAGAAAGCCGATGAGGTAACGCATATACATCTTACGCGACTCATACTTTGATCCTATGCAGTGAGGAGTGGCTTATCAGCTCTCTTCTCCTCCTGCTCTTAAACATTCATTACTATCGCAGAGCCAATAGATTGTGAGCACATTGAATGTCATATTAGTTTATGTTATATGTTGTGTGTGTGAGTCTGTAGTCTGTACTGTATGTGTGCTTTCAATAAGTCTTCATAATAAAACGATATTGTTATATAACATATTATTAGGGCTGCATTTATTATACCAATATTACAAGATGAGAGAGAGAGAGAGAGAGAGAGAGAGAGAGAGAGAGAGAGAGAGAGAGAGAGAGAGAGAGAGAGCGCAAAGATATATTTAATCAACTCTCAAAAAATAAGTAATAGTAGTGATGCTCTCATGAAGTAATGTTTGCTTTTTTATATTGTACTCATTTATGAGGCCATCTCTCTTCTCATTCTGTCTGTCTGTCAAGATGTAGCGCTAAATTAAGTTATACATAGAGCTGAGCTGTTCATTCTGTTCATTTTACGACAAATGCCACCACGAGATGCTTTGGCTGCAAAATGCAAACTTTGCGCCTTTTGAATAACAAGCGTTAAGCTTTGCCATCAACTACAAAAGAATGGGCTGTTGCGTAACTTAAATATTTTGCATCGTAACTGAAAACGCTTTTGTTTCACTACAGAATTCATATATGCGAGAGAGAAACCAAAGAGAAATGAGAGGAGAGAGATAGAAAATATTTCTGGTATAATACTCAGGAACAAAATTAGAGTCTTATAATAGAGGTTCAACATTTTAATAGTCTTCTTGAGGAAAATAACTTTGACGACAATAGGCTTGAGTCACTTTTTGTGAAAACAAGACATTCCACTCGTAGTCGATGTTAGAGTTGAAAAAATTGTGCCTTAAGCTGTATTTTAAAGCAAAACAATACATTCATACATCAGTTGATGAGTCTGATGAATATCACTATTTTGTTGTTCATGTTATCACTTCAAAGTTTATGTACAGTACATATTATACCTGAAGGCACCCCAACATTTTGTCTTTAAATTATATAAAAGTTTTATATCAACTGTTTGTCCATATATTGTTACTATTTCTAAATCTCGTTTGGAATGCAAAGCGCTGTCATTTTGTCATCTCTCGAGATGAGCTTTTGTTTAGCATTATTGAAAAGAAATGTATAATCGGATAATATTTCAGTATATGATACCATAAATTTAGTTTTAGAGCTAATATTTAAAAATCAAAGGAAAAATTCATTCAATTTATTAAGAAAAAAAGTTAGAAAATTAACGACAGAAACTCTACAGCACTTTTTTAAAAATTAAGTTGTCGTTGTCTTGAATTTAGCAATTAATAAATTACAGAAAGTGTAATGAATAGCATATAATAAATTCCAAGTGTGATAAACAGGTAGAAATACTATTAATGTCTGTGTCTGATCTCCTACTGTGTAGAAAACTTAGTGACAAATGTGAGACATCATAGAGTTTTTATTACCCAAAACAAAGCTATAAAAATAAGGTATTCGTAATGCCTTCAAATGTTAATTACTGTTAATGATGATTAAAAAGAAAAGTTATGCCACCGCTAATTTTGCTATCGTATTAACCTTACAATAAGTGTTGATTATAGAGGTTTTATTAAATTAAGGTGTGGTCGTAAAAGTGTTTCGATTTTTTGGTGATAATTTTTTACCATCTCTTCAATACAAAATGGCGAAAGTGTGCAGATATTCTACTTATCATCTGAGCTATTATTTTGGTAGTCGAGTACTTCGTCTCCATAGGGACTTATATCGATTGATAGAAACGAACATTCATTTGATCCTAAACTATAGTATGCACTGAAAGTTATGCTAACAGTTAGTTTTAAACTTGTGATAATACGAGCGATTCTCTTCTTTTAATTTATTTCCAAAATTCTACTCTTATCTCTTATTATATATCATTTCATTCAAATGAACTCACATTTCTATTTTATGATTTGTTATAAAGTTTATTTAAACTCAACTCATATTTTAATTCACAAATAAATTACAAAACACTGAGACAATGAATTTGCCTCACTTTACATTTCAAAATATTTTTATCTTTTTTAGTCAAATTCCAAAGCATTTATTTAGAGCTCATTTATATACAGCACATATTTCTCTCTTTTTATGATGATAAGTGTACAAAAGTAAGAAAATGAGTATAAACAAAAACCTTTTTTTCAAGTAAATATTGTAAAGACGACAGCATGCCTGAGATGCCAAAGGATGAGATTATTTGGTAACCATCTCATAACATGGATTTAAAGATGTTGTAGGCATTACTTCTTAAATGAAGAATAGGCTTAAAGAGAGTGAGTAAGTGAGAGAGAGAGGGAGAGAGAGAGAGAGATTGTTGGTTACACGCATTACTGAAATCCTACTTATGGTATGCAAAGTCTTTTAGTAAACTGTAATATAAGATAACTGAAAGTGTAGTACGACTTACGAGTCAGAACTGAGACCAGGAAGTTGTAATCAAATGACTTTTCATTCCCAAAACGTTGTGAGAACTTTTCAAAGAGATGGAAAAGTATTGGCCTCTCGTATAATGGATGCAAACGCGGGAATCGTAATGAGATACAGACACTCGTCTGAAGGAGTGTATCGTAAATTAAAACCCATCGCAAGATAATCTTTTAAGGAGAAGAAAATGTTAGAAAGTGTAAAAGTGAAAGCATTCTCTATAATCTGATATTTAATTTAAATTTTCTTTTGCTTAACTAAAGTTTACCTTTAATGAGGGAGTGGACACGCTTTCTTTCAACACTTCGTTACATAAATTGTAAGTATGAAACCTTAACCGCCAACTTTTGTTACGGTTGGCTTACACTTTGTGCTGTCATCTCATACAATCTTATTTTTTAACTTTTAGTAAATACTATTTTCTCGCTTTTCTTCATTTACTGTTTCTCTACATCTGCAAACATATAACTAGTGTTACGCTTCATAGAAACTGTCAAGACTTTTCTTGTGGTAAAATAACGATAAAATATTGCATTGACTTCTTAACCATATGATAGTGAACGCATATTTACAGTCTATATTTTCACAATATATCCATTCCGAAGATGCACTTCACGGTATCTTCAAATATGTTTCCAAAAAAGTCCTTTTCTCGTTCTCTTCACGAAATTCCTTTCATGCCCTCTCCTAATGATAATAATGAAATAGTGAAGAAGTTCGTGAAAATACTTTAATAATTGATAAACTTTGTATTGTTATTGAGCGTAAAAATAATTATACACTAATAACAATCTTTTGGTAAAAATTATATGTGAATATTAACTTTATGGCACTGTTTATCTATTCAAAGGTTTTGTCCAATGCTGAGAAAAATTATACGACCATTAAGACAGTCATTGAAAAAGACTTTCTGACAATTTCAAAGTCAATTTAATGAACTGACTTTAGGCTAACTAACAGTCGGGCTTCTGTTGATACGCAATTCAGATAAAAGAAGGGAAAGTTAAAAAGTACCATTTAGTTTATAAGTGTTCCGAAGCTATTAAGACCATTAACGTTATAAAAACAAAACCCATAGTTTATTCAAAGTATTTCAAACTACTTTTGTCAGTGTGACTATCAATTCCACTTTTTTTTATCATAATAGCATTATAGACAAAAAACTATAGACTAAAAAGGTAAAAACAAATTCGAAATTTATCTCTACTGTATTCCCGGAAGTTTTCTGCACACAAAGTATTTTTTGGCAATTTTTGTTCATAACTTTAATCAAAGTAATCATTTCTACGAATAATAACGATAATAAAAAAGTAATAGCAATACTGGAGATCCGTGAAAGCAAACTTAATTTATCAGTCAATCATCAAATTTAATGTTTAATACTTTTGAAAATAAACTATAAATGATTTATCGTATCATCATTTTAGGGCAATTGCTTACGATTTTATCAAATTATTTATTATTTTAAATTAACAAAATAGGGTCCACTTAATTGCCATCTCTTTATTGAATTAGTTTAAAAGCATAGACTTTTGAAAGAAAGAATGCCTGAATGGTCTCATTGATGGTCTCATTATATAGAAATAGTGCCGTTAGTCAAGAGTGAAGACTGAGTCTTGATTGCAAAACTCACCGACTTCTGAGTGTTATCTAATTCTACTTATATAAAGTGCCTTCACGGCCATCACTCTGAGTGTGTGTCCCCACCATCTCAACCATTGCTTATCTAAACTCTGTGTTAAAGTGGCCGTCGATCTTCTTTTCTGTAGCTCTAATCTTCGTATTTCTTATGGCGGCTCAACTTCTCATCGAAAGTGCAATAAAAGCCAAAAGCGGAGGCAATAAATGGTTCGTAATGAGTATAATGAGTTAATTCAAATTCAATACTGAACTCAAAGCTATTGTATGTAATCCTAAACATTTATCGCAAATTGTGAAACATTAAAAGTTGATGATTAAGATTTTCACATGACTCAGTGGGTGGTCGTTGAGTTCCTGACATTCCCATTGCGCGCTTCAGCCATTGGTATACCGAATGGTATGGAATACCTTTCAATCTAAGTTACATCACTGTTTAGCACATTTCTGCGGTTTTCCAATACACTCACTTATGGAGTACACACCTTTCATCCTATTATAACTAAATACTCAAAACATTTGCTTATCACTACTTTTTATAACCTGTATTTTAAAAAATGCATTAACAAAAGCATTGCTGGAATTTTATGTTTAACCGCTCCTGAGCAGTAATCAATTCCAACTTCTCTTATATTTTAAACATTTCAAAGATTTAACACTTTTATAGAACATGCGTATCATCAAAATATGATGAATAAATTATTTACTACTTTTTCAAATTTCTTCATTAATCAAAATCCAGTCTCAGGTAATCACTCAACTTGTAATTCGTTCATTCATTAGTTATATTTTCTGTCAATTAAGTAAATAGTTTTGGAATATTTTTTTGAAATATGACTTTTAAGTGCAGATTCGATATGAAGACTGATTCAAATTATAAATTCATTAGTTATTCGTTAGTTATTTTTTAGGCCTTAAATGACATATTTTAAAACACTTACTATAAAGATAACATTTTTCACAGCAAATTGTAGTCAACTTTTTGTGAAACATGATTTAAGCTTTTTTTTGACCCACAATCATAAAAAATGGTTTAAGTATACTTTGAATGACATATGAAAAGAAATCTTAAAAAAGAGCTTAAAATGAAACTTTCTTGAGAGAAGGCGTTATTTTTAAGAGAAACTGAAAAGTTAGAGATGAATACGAAACTTATTGATAAGAATAATGGTTTATATTTTGTTTTTCTATCCCCATGAGAGCTTTGAGGTCATGTTATCAATATTGCCGAATCGTGATCCAGATTTTGAGATCTTATTATCCAAATCTTAAAATTTATTTCTACTATTTTATGCAACTTTCAAGTGTTATCAATACACCCAAACTTTACTCTTACTTATTCTTGTTAAAAACATAAGCTTTTATAAAACTTTTTATGGTATATATTGTGATATACAGTACTCTATTTTTAATGTTTCCTGACGTTCATGAATTTTTCTCATAATCTTAATGAAATTTCAAGCATTAGAAAGCTTTTATTTCAATTATCTTCGAAATCAATTAATGTGAAGAATACCCCACTACTCAAAAGTAACTATTCATGTAAAAAGTTTCAGAAATGGAACAAAACTTATGATTTAGTCTTTGATAAGTATTTTGATAATAAAGTAATTTTTCTGCTTTTCATTATGATTATTTTGTGGGTCTGTTTCTTTTATTTAAGTGTTTAGTTTTGATTAAAATTCTTTAAATTTCAAGTTTTTCTAACATTAGTTATATTTGAGCATCAAATTTAGTTTTCAGGATCTAATCTCCTGCTGCTCTCTCTTATTATTGATGACAACCACAAACAACTAACTTTGCAGTAGTTTATAATTCAATCCAAAGTTCATTTAGAGATAGTTTCAGTAATTATTGTAAACCAAGAATACAATAGATTAGCTCTTTCTACTCATTTATAAAGACTATTTAAAAATAGTATTTTCTCATTTTTATGTAAATTTTTCGAAAAACTTTCGCCCACTTTAAAACATTACTTTTAAAAGCTTCGCTTTTTGAATTCCAATTGAGTTCAAATTTTCACTTTTGAATACTTCATTAACTTTCATTACCTGAATACATACCTGAATATAATGAAGTAATATAAGAAATCGACCACTTATTTGGTATACATTAAGTCTCTTACTTGTTATCCTGAATCTCATAAAGAAACAAATAATTACAATAGTTTTTGTAGTACTTTTGCAGTTGTAATTATAAGTGTGATATGATCTTAATGTCATTGTCTAACCCGTCGCCCACCAAATTCTCTTAAACTTATTTTCGTCTAATTCAAACTGTGGTAGAAAGCTATTTTTGTGCATAATAAGTGTTAAGAATTTACACAAGACATTACATTTTAATGAATGCAAGTTAAATGCAAAATTATGTGCGTTTAAAAACTAATTTCAAATATAAAAATAAAGTTTTCCTCGTGTATTGAAAATTAGACTGATATTTGATTTTTTCCTAAACAGTAGGTTTGAAATGATCAATAACTTTATAAATTGTAACCTAATCTAACCTAACCTAAGTAACTAAAACTTTGCAGTTTGCATAGAGAACTTGAGCACTCAACTCAGCTCAAACTAACTCTTACACATTAAATTCAATTATATTTTCAAATTGGATCTAATATACACTGCATATTATGAGGTTTATTTTGATTTAGTATTTTTATTTAGAGGCTTAAGATATAAACTTTAAAACTAGTGTTTCTCCAGAACGTGATAAGTCTGATAAGATTTTAAAAGCCAAACTAAAACAATTATCGTAAAAATATTAAGGACAGTGAATACTAAGATTATAATAAGATATTCATTTGAGATTTATGTATAAGCAAATGTAAATTCTCACAGACTTTGCTAATAAGTTATGTACGAAGAAGCGAATGAATGCCAACTAATACGTAACTGCCGTCAATTTATAAATACTTTGATATCTGTTCTTTCCTTGAGAGGGAGAGAGAAGGAGAACGAGAGTTCATCCTTTCTTTTTTGGGGATTTATTCAGTGATAGTAATACGAGTGTGCACTTTAAAATTGCTCTCAAACTCATTTTCCTCTAAATATTATTCTAACTTCTCATTAACCACACTATGGGATAACAAGTTATGCTTGAAAAAAATAGATTCTAAATATAATTAATATTGTTATATAATCACTTTGAAATGATATTGTGCTGAAGTGTATTGGCAATACTGTGTTGATTACTTTTTTCATTGATAATAAATTGTGAATTACTTGGAAAGCATTTTTCAACTTGGAAGCAATGCTAAATCATTCATCATATTGTAAATTCTTGACACTTATACTATTTTCATTGTGTATAACTTCGATTCACTCGATAAAACGAAAATCACCTCTACATTCAGATGTGATAGAAGAAGTTGAAGCTAAAAGACTTGAAAAACTATTAGATGAAACCGATTTTATAGCTGTCTTTTTTTGTGAGTAAATATTTTTTAATAATTCATTTTATGAAATTTAATTCTCAATTCTTAATTTAATCAAAGTTGAAATTTAGTAACAAATATAATTTTAGTTTTATATATTAGGCTCTATTTGAAGCTCTAAATTTGAGCTAAACAAGAGAACTATTTGATATCTTGTTGAACTTATATATAGTGTTTACGCAAGATTTAATATGTGTTAGTGTGCACTCCAGAGCTATTTTTTGAATGCATGCAAAGGCAAAGTGATGTTTGTAACTAATATAGCTTTTACTTGAATGCCGTTTAGTTGCCATTTTTGGCCGGAAACCACTTCAAGTCAAATGCACCACAATTCTCAAGGCATTTCTGAAATTGCTTGTTTTTTTCAATGTCTCCTTTTTTAAGCGCTAACATTAGACTTAAATATTTATCCTATTTATCCTACGTTAGCTAAACATCAACTAAATCTTTTATTTTACATACAAAACATATTTAGCACAAATCGTACACAAAATTACCACAAAATTATGATTAAAAGCCAAATATATATATCTTTAAAGAACAAATAAACTTTTGCAGATACGCGTTCGTGTGAAAATTGTAGAGATATTTTAGATGAATTAGAAAAAATAGATGACGACGCAGACAAATATGGGGTTGAATTTGTTAAAAACTCAGAAAGAGCTGCGGCCAAAAAGTATGGAATCACCACATTTCCAACTTTGGTATATTTTCGACACAGAGATCCAACTATTTATCAGGGTATTCATCAATTTTATTCATTTTGATAGAAATAATAATCAAATATTACTTCTCATAAATCATTCAATACTTTCATACTATATTGTATGAATTGTATCCTTTCAGGTGACTTAATGAATGAAGAAGAAGTGTTAGAATGGCTCACTTCTGTCGAAGCTATGGACTTACCCGACAGAATAGAAGAAGTGAATGCAAAAATATTGCAGAATTTTATCGATGAACATGACTTCGTAGCGGTTCTATTCTGTGAGTAATATAACAAGTATTCAATCATTAATTACAATAAGTCTATGAGTTCTGCAAATGCATAGAATTGCAATACATTGAAAGTAAGCATTCATTTTCTGAAGTTTCATTCAATTCTAACGTATAAAGAAATTATTGGCGAATATTAATGTAGTTTTAAAAGTCACCTCAACTTCTATCACATTTTCATACTGTTTTTCAAGAGTTGAGTTATTGAGCTTGAAATTGATAGTTTAATTCTTTTTCCATAATTTTTTTTTAAATTTGTTTTTTTAAACTTTTGAAAGACAGCCAAAATGTTTGTTGAAAACAAACAGTGAGTATGTGATACTGTTTATCACAACCATAAAATATGAGATCAATAATTCAACGTTTTTTCGGTAACTCACTATTTGTAGAACAGCTGTAAGATTATCAGTTTTACCCAACTTAAAAACTAAAACTTTTCTATTTTTAATACTCAAGAGTCGGTGCTAACTATTGAGCACAAACAATTTCTAAAACCTATTCGAGTATAGTTTCAAGTTTAATGTAGAGCATTAGCTAATCTCGAGCTGGGCTAAGCTACAGGTAGATGAGCTCAAGCTCGAAGAATTCTAGATAATCTCATGAATGGAAAGCTAAGGTGAGCTTCTGTTTTCCATTGATATTTAGAACCAGAAGCAAAATCTACTAAGTATTTGTGATATTTTGATAAAATGCGAGATTAAGGAAAAATCTGGCTAAACATTTCAAATATCTTCTGCTTAAAATTTCTTTAAACCCTCATTTTTGATTAAGCAAGAAATTTTTTGAATAGTCAAATGAAAGTTGTGAATCGAGAAATGTGACATTTTTCTCAATATAAGCTCGAAGCTCAAGCTCAAACTTATTCAAAATGAGTATATGCTCTTCACTCTTTAATAAGATATGTTTAAAGTAAACTTCCTCAAAGCTCAACAAATCTGTTCTTTAATAAAATATTATATTTCATCATAAATAAGAATAAGTTAAAACAAAAAACAAAAATTATAAAAATTGTTTTCACTGAATAAAAAGAGTTAAACTAAAACATTCAAACATTTTCAATAATAATGTTTGAATAATTAGTTCAAATATTTCAAAATATACATAATCTTAATATACTGTATAAATTTTTTATAGTCTTCACTTTTAATTATGACTTGACTAAAAACATTGAGATAAAATTAATATTTCTCAAGTTTTACAGTGAAATGGGTTGGAAATACAGATGAAAATGTTATTTATCGTTGCTTTTATTAAATTTTATATCCAATTTCATTTTGGTATGAATAAGATTTTACGAATAGATTATGTTAATAGATTTGACTAGGATGCTCTTCAACTAAAGTTTTTCAGCTATTTACCAAACTATGGTTAAGATCTATAAAAAAAAGATTCAATCATAAATATATTCACATAATATACGATTTGATTCATTTGATATATAAATTATTAAAATAATGTTGACATGTTGATAAAGCAATTTTCTAATTTTCATCGATTTTGTGTTCTCATTGCGATCGTGAATCATTTTTGAAATATCGTTTTCTTAATCAAAGTAATATAAATTCTGTAGATGTTTTGTTAACTTTAAAGTTGCACAAAATTAAAGTATTATCTGAAGAAAAATAGAATACGAAACAGAGGGATCGCTCCATTTTCTTTACTATTTCGACTTTATTTCAATAGATAAGCAAAACTGCAAAAGATGTGAGAAAGCCTTACATCATC
>JAQFZT010001961.1:0-13056 GCA_034696325.1 Camisiidae sp. | reverse complement strand
TATGATATATTATTTCATAACCCAATGAAACAAATACTTTAGCTTTACATTAATTTATTTTATTACTCATTAGAACTCATTGGACTTCATTTTATAGCACGTCTGCAAACATTCAAAGTAAATATTATTCAATAATGAGATCAAAATTTCATTCTTTCATTGAAATTATTTTTATTATCAATGGTTTTATGGATGAGTAATAGTGAGGAATTCATATGATTGAAAAGGAAAACAATTTAGTTTCAATGTATAATTTTATTTATAATTATGAGAGACAGTTGAATGTCAAAAGTTTATTCAGTGCTTGAAATGACAGATAAACTTATCAGAAATCTATAAACTGGAAATCACTCTCACAATGAGGAAAACTTGTGTCAATGAATGTTAGAATTCAATCGAGAAATTCTTTATGGATTTCAACTCAAATCTAACTGAATCTCAAAATATTTGAAAAGCGTTTCAATGCAAATAATATTTCTCAGAAATTACAAGTAAAAGTCATTCAATATCAGACATTTAAGTGGGTTTTATAGACAAAGAAAAAGATTTCTAATATTAACATCAAAAATAAAAGAGAAGACATTATCTGTTTGTTATTTATCCTTGAAATTGAATTAATTAATTAAAGTACTGGTAAAATAACATAATTATGTAATTTATTTGGTATTTTTGAAAATTTAATGCTCTGTTAGAAGATTAATAACGTAATTACACTTACATAATGTTTTTTGATTAATTACTTTTTTTTAATAATTTCATTCGTAGACATAATTATTTGCAAATCTGACAAAACTTTGGTTTTTACATCTAAATAATATATAAATCCTTGAGACTTGAAATACCAGTATATCATCGATTAATTATTATAATTACGTAATTGACTCAAAATAACTTATTAGTAATAGTTTGTTTCAAACATAAAACTTAAGCTCTAATGTGTTTATAATAACTTTTTCATAATGAAATTTTTGAGAAGTAATCAAATTTTTAGGTTCAACATTGAATCAGATTTTTTATAAATTTATTTTTCATACCTGGTATGCATTTTGATGAGAATTATTAGTAATATTAGTATCACATCCTCTTAACAATAGAACTCTCGCACAATCCAATTGATCATTAATTGCTGAGACGTGAAGAGGAGTATTACCGCTGCCAACAATACGACAATTCATGTCACAGCCATAGTATAAGAGCTGTTCGAGATGTGCCACTAATCCTAACTTACAAGCCTTTCATATAAATAATTGGTGGAAACAATAAATTAGTTAATCAGTATTGATTTCATTGGATATTTGATAATTAATTAACAAAATATTCTCTCAAACTGGAAATTATAATTTGAATACGAATAATATATAAGTTTTCTAATTGAATAAATTATTGATAAACTCTATTTTTCTCGAAGTGATTGAAGTGACAGTTGGGTTAATAAATCTACATTCAATGCAATAAAAATTTAAAAATCTGAAATTCTTATTTGAAAGTTTAAATACATTTTCAAGTATTCATATTCTGATGAATTGAGGTTGTTATAAGTCAGAAAAATAGGAAAAGTCATAATTCATTACATGAAAAACAAAATCAATTGTAAGACACATTAACTGAAAGTATGAATTATAATAAGCCTTATATAAAAGAATAGGAAATAAAGAATTTTTGACATTATAAAACTGGGATATAAGCAATGATTGGCGTTTATAATTATCAATTAGTTATGTAAAATAAGTATTTTTTGTGTTACACAACTTACATGATGAACTTCTTGCCATCCGTGTTGATCACTGACACCATGAATGGAATGCTCGTGAAGAAGAAGTTGTGTTAATTTGGGATTTGATTGATGTAAAATTGTATAACACAATGGAGTGAGACCTGAAGCGTCCAGATAATTGGGTGATGCGCCTAATCACAAAGTCAATTAAACCTTTGTTTTATTGATTTATTGCTAATTTTCAGATTAGTTTTTTCATAAAAATCTATCTTTTGAAAAAAACTTTATTTATTTAAGACAAATTCAATATAATTGATTTTAATCTTATATTCAATAGTCTTAAAACAAAAGGTGAAGTTCATCAATATTTTTTTCTAATGAACTTTCAAGAAATTTTCAAGAAAAATATCCATAAACGGGGTTATAAAAACTCAAAATTTTAAGACACATCGAAAACGTAAAATAAATTATAGATAATTTAAGTTCATATTTCAAAACTTGAAATAAAAATTTTGAGTGAGCTTAAAATTTTCTGATCATTTCCTCAAATATTTGAGTTTCACATAGAATTAACATTTACTAAATGATTAATAAGGCTCACGAGTTAGTTAATAATGTACTTGAACTAATAGTAAAATTCATACCCAAATCTAGTAATGTTTTGAGAGCCACATAATTAGACTTCTGAACTGCACAATGCAATGCTGTTCGACCGTCTTTTGTCCTGAAGTCAAGGAGTGCCCCGCCGTTGACCAGCGCTACAATCACTCTCTGAACTGCACTAGTGGTGGCCGATTGACACATGGCTGCATTGCTCAACGGTGTTTCACCACTGGACTCATCAACGAAATTGGGATCACAATTAACCAGAATTTTGGCCACTTTTTCTATATTGCCATTCGTGACCGCTGTCATCAATCGAGACCTTTTTCTTCGTCTGCGAGTTGTACTCGCTTTGAATCATAAGAAAAACATTGAGTTAAAAACTTTTTCTTTTTTACTTTGGGCTATCTATCAGTCATAACATTTAATTCACTGTTTGAAACTTTTCTAATGACTAAAATTAGGCGAAAAAAATATTAGATTAAGAGAAAAAAAATTTTTGTCATTAATATTTAATAACTTTTAGGGGAAATAGTGATTGAGTGCTTTTATTGATAAATTAAAAAAAATATATTTAAGAGAATAAGGAGGAAATTTTGTGGATTAAACATTATGAAAAATCTAATTTCAAAAAATAAATAAATGAACTTAATTAAAATCCTATTTTGACAGAAGGGTATAAAGTGTAGTATATTTTAATAGTTAATTAAGCCATTTAATCAGGCGAGGAACTAATCTGGCATTTAATTATCAGAAAAAGTGACATTTGCTTGATATGAAACAATTATAAGAAAAAATTCCAAAAAAATTCTAGTTTTTTGTTATTATTAAAACTAATAACTATAATATATAGTGATAGAAAGTTAGTTAGAAAAAGAAAGTGTTATAAAAAAAAGCGAAAACCAGTGAAATTAAGTGCATATTTACCTGTAGGCAAAGTACTCATTACTTCTCCGACTTTTATTCTTTGCTTATATAATAGCTCGAGTCGAATACGATTACAGCACTTCTGTATGACCTCTTTGAAATAATAGTTCAAATTAAGTTCTTCGTCGAGGAAATGTCCGAATGAGGTACAAAAGAAGCCATAGTTTAGATCAGAACACTTTAAATTATTGCACCGCTCTATTAATCCAATCTTTAATTTCCATATTGACTCAAATTTACTGCAAATAACTGTTTGCTGTATTGATAAGTAATAATAAAAATATTCAATAAACAAAGTCATGATAATTCATTTTTCTGATTAAATTACTTTCTTATTAGTAATGTCTAGCAATCGATATCTTATAAATAACAGTTGAAGTTAAAGTTCAAACGTTTTTCAGTGTAATTGTGCTTTTTTAAGCTTAAGCTTTAGATTATTTAGATATTTATCAACTAATTTAGTAATGGATTTATTGAGTATTATTCTCTATTATTAAACGCTTAAATTGTGAAATTATTGTCAAAAATTATTCTGTACTTTGGAATTTTGCTTTAACTATTGATTTTGGACTTGAGATTGCTTATAATTTTATGATGAGAAAAGAATGTTATCATAAATATAAATTAATTACATTTACTTTTATGTAATCAAATGGAATCTGAAGTATTTAATTTAAAAAATTAATCTGGTAATTATATATATTTTGAAGTATCATTCGAAGTAAAACTTTTATCGGATAAAGAAAATTAATTACAGTCTACGAGTATATCTTTGAGTTCGTAAGACTTACAAATTCTTTATTTTCATCAACACTATTCAACAAAGTTTCTAAAATTTTTGTCCGTCAAACGAACATATTGTATAAGATACAAATGAAAAGTGATGGACAAAGCTAAATACAGTCTAATTATGAGATGAGGTTTAAGATTTTTTGTAAAAAAGCATGGAAAAAAATTCAGCTCTCAGGCTCTGAACTTGAATTAAAGATTAGAGATTAAGTGAAAACTGAGAATCTGAGCTTAGAGCCTGAAAACCTCAGAGATCATTTTGCCCATCACTATCTATGAGAGTGGTTTTCATAACTAAACTGTAAGTAAAATCATCTCATCGAAAGAGTTTAATGTTATAAGAATTTTGAAAAAAAATTTTAAACCATATGAAATTATAATAATTTAAGTTTTCTTTCGAAGTAACTCACAGTAAAAATGATTTTTTATCTAACATAGAAAAACTTCATTATTATAAACACTTTGATAAACTTCTATCAATATTTGTTCTTTTCTACTTATTTCTCATTTATAATGCAGTTTTGAAAATAATTTCAATTAATATAGAATAGAGATATTGAGTAATTCATGATAAAAAAATAACTTAATATCTGATTTGACACTATATAGAAAAAAATTTTAAGAAGTGATCAATTTATAATGAAATGCGAAATGTAAAACTATCTAAATTTTTCTAATAAAGTGTTGATGTATGTACGTAACTAACAAACGGTTCAATTTGAAATACTTACTTCGTTTTGTAATTCAGGTATATAAATATTAATGTAAACTAAATCATTAGATTCCTTCGAATCACAATTACGGTCACAATCGCTTTTTTCGTCATTCGGCGAGCGCTTCATCATAATGACATTATCTGCATCGAAACTCCTATAAAAATAATTAAGTTAATGAAAAAACTGCTAATGTTTCAAGATTTTTTCGATAAAACAAAATATCACACATTTTTTTCTCACAAGTTTTAAAAATAAAAAACTTCAAAATATCCATTGAGGAAATAATTAAAAATAAAAGCCCAGAGAGTTTGAAAATCAATTTTGAGTATATTGCTCTAATCATTATACAAAGTCGAGCTCGAGTTTAACTATATTACGTATTGCAGATATAGTTTACAGATAAACAGATGATAAGATCATAAGAAAGTATTCACATTTTTCAATTGGTATTTAAATTGAAATTAACTATTAATGAAAATGCATTAAAATGGATAACAAGTTTGTTATTACATTAATGTGTAATTAAAGTCAAGTTTTTTTCAATTAAACTTTTAAGACCTATCATTTTCTCAAATATTTGAAAAACTAGACATTAGATAGTATTTCATCTCATTTTCTTAAAAGAATTTTTTTTAGAAATTTAGTGCTCAAGTAAAGTATCATTTTTATTGATATTTTTTGAGTAAAATGAATGCTTTTCATGCATAACAATATGAAAGTTTTGATAAGAAGCATATTTTGTATAAATAATAAATGCCTTTAAATATCAATCATAAAGTCTAGAGAAAGAAGATTGAGATAAAAGCGGTTGTCTCTCAAGTCAGTAGTCAAGCATTTAGTATTGTCTTCATATCAGTTTTGAAACACTTTTGTTATGCAGTCGCGTAAGCCATCAGTCATTTGATGCTCGATTTCCGCATATTCATCATTTTTTGCATTATAAAAATCATAGATTACGAGAAATTTAACCCTTACTAATAGTTTTTTTGAACAATTTCTTTAAAAACAAAAAAAATGGATACCATTATTCGAATGTCGCACTGATTAAGATTTTATTTATGATGTTTAGAGTGGAATCTTAAAAATATTTTCTATTTAGGTAAAAGGTGAGGTATTCATCGATAAAAGCTTATCAGCCGTAACACAAACACAAATTAGAAAATAGGATTTTTATGGTATGCGGTATTCGTCAACAGTAAACAACGGTAAACATATGTCAAAAATGTCAATCGATTTGCATACTATATGACAGTAACAGTATATGAAAGTACATTTCAGTTTTGAAAATTTAAATTCACGAGAAACGTATTTATATAATTGAATTTTTTTGAAGTAACTTTCAGTTTTTCACTGAATTTCTCACTAAATAAGTTCTCATCAATAATTTATATTTCTTGTTTTCTTATAATGAATAAGATTTGCAAAAACAACTTGCATTAGATTTTAGATTTTTTAGAAGTAATACGTTGCACAACCATTTCTAATTGACAGTAATAAAATTTTCGCACGAAATTCAAGAACTGTAATTGTATTACTACTTAATCTATCGTATCATTTAAAATGCATTTAAGCGGGAGTTCAAAGATTTTAAAATCAGTGCATAAAATTGATAGTAAATTAAATGAACTATTAGACAATAAAAAAATTAAGCTATTTCTCATTGATCTCGATAAAAAAATTGTTTGATTCACTTCATCAGACTTCAGGCTTAAATTCTTAGATTTGACTGTATATGAAATGATTGATAAAATAAAGAATAGAAATAACATTAATCAACAATTTTATAGTAAATCTTTTAAAATTCAAAGTATTAATAGATTTATACTGACATTTACGGAAGTAATAAAAATTTTCTAATCGATTAAATCGCTTGAAAATTCGATAGTTTATTAAACATAATACAAGTTTTATTGACCACAAATGGATAGATAAAACTTTACTCACTTAAAACTAATCATTTTATAGATTCTTAACTCAATAGAAAGAAGTTTTCTCATGAGAAGTTTTTATTTAGTGATAACTGTTTGAATACAGAAACAAAACTTTTCATTAAAAATCTTCTCAAATATAACAAATGGGTTTCCTCTCATCCAAAATCAATTAAAGTAAGAAAATAAGTAATTAATATAATAAAGTATTGAGCTATAAATGGCATCTTGTTGTGCCACTACATTAACATTTAATGTCATTCATGTAAAAAAAGTTGTTTCTCATCGTGAGTTCAGCAACATTTGAGCTTTAATACAATACTTACACAATATTCATGACTTTCTATAATTTTTTTCCCTTTATTCACATTGTATTCCTTCATAACATCAAAAGTGCATCAATGAATTGTATAATATTTAGTGTCAATATTTACTTAAATACAATGCGAAGTTATCATGAAATTTCTCCTGAACTTTATTGTAAATTCTATGGAGAGGAAAAACTTCCAATAATTCATTTCAATTCAAATATCTTTCTTTTCTTCATATTATTGTTAAAATATTCAAATGAGATAAAATTGAATTATATTTCCCTAATCTTATAGATAAGGCACAGCTTTATGTAATTGAATAATGATTTGCATAGTAATTAAGGCTTAAGTAATAAACACAGGATTTCAGTACGAGGTTAGGGAACGAATTATTATCTCTGAAGGATTTCCATTTGTATTAATTATAATACATTCAGATATGAAATTAGTTAATGAGAGTATAGATTCCCGATCTCTATGAATGTTGAAAATCGTTCAAATTTTTGGTTCTTATGCGCAAAATATTATGAAAATAAGTTAAATTAAGTACTGAAATGGCAAAGAGTAAAAATCTTTTGTCGAGACTTCATGTCTGACTAGATATTTGAAAACATTTTATAAATCCAGACAGAATGCAGACAAATGACAACAAATAATAACTTCTACTCTTAGCTCTTGTGGAAAAAATTCTTATAAAATTTATTTTTCGCATGCAATCAATTCTTAATTTTTTTGCATTAGAAAATTTATAAAAGCTTTTAAACTCGTTTTTTGCTATATAATAATTTTCAATATGTGTTCTCTAGTTCTGAAAAATTAGTGATTTTTCATCAGTACTGCAAAAGAGTAATTAAAGGTTGATTCTCAAGATTTATATTGTTTTAAATTAAATGAGTGTTAGTAATAAAAAAACAGAAATTAATCAACACATATTCAGCTATGTTAAAATCTTGAGAAAATAAATTATCAAATAATTAATGAGAAAATGATAATAATATTTTCACTTTTCGTAACATATTTTCTCAAAGAAAATAATGAGAAAAAATTTAATCAAATTTCAATTCAAATACCTTTTGTCCCCATTTTTACGGGGTTTAATCCGGAATCGAAATAAAATAAAATGATAAATTTCCGCAATTAAATAGTATTAAAGATTTAGATTTTTTTTAGATGATTGCTTTGGATAATAAAAACTTCCAACTGTTCAATAGTGAGAGTATTTGATTGTTTCACATTTTTTTTAATAGTGTTAACATAACAACTAAAATAATTCTGTATCTATGATCAGAGGCCATGAATTTTAGATTAAATAACTCTTGAAGTCAGGAAAAAATTAGATTAAGAAGCTGTTAATCAAACGTTACTATTGTTTCAAGTGGTGAAACCTTGACTTCATTCCAAATTTTTTTATATGTACTTTTTCCAAACGGATTACATGAAGTAAGCGATAGTTTCTATCGTATTTGGGAAGCAATTCATTAGTGATTGATCGATGGGGTGAAAGAAACAGAAATAAATGAATATCGAAAGCAAACAATTGCTTAAACACCTAAAGCTATGTTTTAAATACAAGTTTATAGTATATTGAACTTCAAAAAGCTAATTATGAAAAATTTATATTTGAAAGAAAGACTTTGCACTTTTTCTATTGACTGATGAATAAATAGAAAATAATTTTCAAAACATATTATATTTCTATATTGAATGGATTTTAATTAACGCGAACAAAATGATTATGAAGTTTTGGGGCTAAACTTTAACTTTCATCGATTTGTAAAAAATGCTTTTCGTGATGGGGTCTATGAGTTCATTAATGTTTCAACAATGTTAAGGCCAAAAATTTTTTTATTCTTTTATACTGAATGTTAAGTTTTGTAATGGACATGAAAACTTCTTTTGTATAAATGCTATGAAAAACAACTCGAAAACATTTCTAATATGTCGCACACGACAAAACGTGAACATCAACTCATATCAAATGGAATCAACTATTGAATGCCTCTCCTTTTCCAACATCATTAGTCGAAAATATATAATAGAAAATCACAAAACTTCAAATGCTCATCATTTTACTGCTTAAATCATTATTCAATAAACTTATAGCTCAGAGCTCTATATATATTATGATATTTTTCGGAATGTAAACTGTATGCCCTGACAGTTGTTCAATGCGTTCATTGTACTGATGATCAGAACAACCCGTCAGTCAGTAACTCAAAAATGCTCGCTAATCCTTGATTTGCCTAAAGCTCTGAAATGTTTTCCATAAATGAATCAACTCTTGTATTGACTCATAATCACATAACTCGTTTCATAATAGTCATAATCCTAAAAAGGGGCTTAACTCATAATTTTTGAATTAAGCCCCCCATGAATAGCCTTAGCAAAAATGAACGAGTTATGTAATAATCATTTGAAAAAAGTATTTTTTTCATGCATAACTTCTTTGTTGCGTAAGTTCGCAAAAGATAAGTTGATTTGTGAGTGAAGAATTTCAAGTTTGTATAGGAATATTTTGAAAGTTTGCTCATCACATACTCAAAATAAGCTTAATCAAAAAAAATTCATGTTTATATAGATCATTTTTGTTATATCGCTAATGGTTTGATGATCAAAATAGAAATCCACTCTCAAAACTATGATTTCGTAACCAATTATTTGACTACTATATCACGAGATAAAAGTAACTGATATAATCTTATAATTTATATAATGATAAACAATTTACTTTATTGCTTAGTCCTGAAACTCAAATTAAGGTAAAATACGTTAATACGTAACTATGAAGGCTTATAAAATAAATATGAGTACATTTTGTTAACAAAAAAATTGCACACAAAATTTCTAATAAAAGCCTTGTAGGCAAAATCTTAAGTTTGAGAATGTAAACTTGTAAAAATATTATGAAATAATACCTTGAAAGAGTAAATATTTTTACTTTTAAGCATCAAAAGTTACCGATGGATTTGAAGTAGCATGGTAGGAGTAGCTTCAGTACTCCTACATTATTATTGTGAAATACTGCTTTTCGAAATTGAACATTCTTCAACTTAACTAATCCAATGTACAGCATAGCAATGAGGAGATTTTGAAATCAAAAAATGCATTAAAATGTTTTGAAGTTCTGATATTTCTTTCCATTTAGACTTAATTTTCTTGTAAGCAATTGAATATATGAATATATGGAATAAATCTATGGCTCTACTTTTGCTAACCATCAGTTTAAATAAATCAATGAAATTGAATTACCTAAATGTTTTTCAAATTAAATACAGTTTTAATTTATCAGTAAAATTTGATTTCTTTACACAGTAGTGTTTCATTTTTGAAGATTCAGCCAAACCTTTCATCAATGTTACCGAAATAAAATTGAGTACTGAATTTTTTATTTCAAGTAAAGTTAGAGTATAAATTCTAACAATATATTATGTAAAAAATGTTTCGCTATGTAAATGCTGTACTGAATTGCTTACTCGTTAAAAGATTTATCAACAAATTTATTTTTGTTAAAAAATAGAGATCTTTTTCATCTCCAATTATAGCAATAATTAAAATTTAACCATAAAATCATTATAGATTTGCGTATAGATAACAGTTTTTGAATGAAGCAAACAATTTTGAAAATTTCTTAAAATAATTTACAATATAATATTCATAGCGCGTTGAGTACGAAACTTTGGAGTTTGATTACAACGAAAAACGTGTAAAGATTATTTCTGATAGAAAGCATGAAAAGTATTTGACCGAAAAGTTAGTCCTAATCATATTCATGAAGAATTTAATGTTTTTATGATAACAAATATAACATTACTGTAAAAGAGCAAAAGACCCAAAAAGTTATTGTTGAAAAATGATGAACTCTTAAGTGAGAAATTAGTGAATAAAAGGTAGGCTTGTCTTGACATGATTTGAAAATCAACTTTAAACGAGAAAGTGATGGAAAAATGAAATTATTTTATGTAATAGTGAGTAAAAGTGGTCAAACGGCACTCTTTCACTCAAAATTAGTAGTACATTTTTTCCACTTTGATGTTTATACTACACCGATAAGTATTTTCATAAAAGAGAAACAAGTTTTTCGTTAAAAGAAGATTTAGTTTCTCCCAAAGCATCAAATTCACAAAATCTAGTGATGTATTAATAATTTTTTGGCCATTCAACCAGTGTTTTAATGATATTTCTTTGTGATATGTATTAGATAAAAGTTTTTTATGCTTATGGTTTAGATTGTAATGAATTCATAGAGAAATATGACTTCAAATAATCAAATTTTAGTGAACTTTGCTTTCATTCTCTTTTAATTTTATTCAATTAAACTTTTCAATAACCAAATTCTTATCTTAAATCTATTAAAAAAATGAATATAATTTTCATATCATTAGATAACAAAAAAATAATTACGTGATTGAATGAGAGTTTAAAAAGTAATCAAAACTTGGTTTTACATTCAAAATTAGGATTATTCTTGAGAAAAAAATGAAATAATGACAGAAAACATTATGTAAGAGGACATTCAAAGTTTACTTACATTAAAAAAAATTATTTGAAAGAATTCTTTTAATCAGGACATGATTTAATGTCAAAATCAATCAAAGAATTCATGTTAATTGCTAGTCAAATATCATTCAAAATCCTATTAAAACCCAACTCATGTTCGAAACACATTTAACACCATTTTAAATATTAAAGTAAAAAGTTGAATATAATTTTGTACATTAAGGGCTGCGCCTGAAAATCAAACTAATAAATAGGATTTACATTTAAATATCGATACAAATTGTATAATATGTTAATTTAATTATAATAATCATAAGTATTTTTCTACGGGTTTGATATTATGGCTATAGTTTTAATGCCTATAATGTGTGTTAATAGCCATTCCTATCTATTATTTCTATAGGAAAACAGTCTGTGTTAAGTATTTAAGTATTTAATTGTAATATTTTGGGTCAGTCACGAAAATTATAGTTTTCATTTGGCGTTTGCTTTTAATTTTTGTTTCGCTTTTGACACTTCACAATTAGCCTCTCTTTTTTTAATCTTATGCTTTGATAAAAGGTTTTTGATCTTTTGATTTCAGATATAAAATTTTGTTTTACTCTCTCATTTGAATAATTAGTATAACTTATCAGAGATCTAACAGATGTATTGTTTAATATAATGAGTAAATTATACGAAACACAAGCTGTGAAAATGTAAATTAGTGTGAATTAAAGGTGATTCTGAATAGAAATTGTGGTCTAAATTTGAGTATAATTAAAATATAAATCATTATACACCTGATAAAATGAAGCTTTTTTATAATTTAATTAATTTTCTCAAATATGGGAAACAAAAACTCTCATTTAAAATATTTTAATAGATAAGAAAAGCAAGAAAATAAAATTTCATGCTATTATTAGGCAGAAAATATTGCAAATATTAATTGTCAGTCATTAATTAGTTGATGAAGAAATCGCGTAAAATTCCATTTTCATGTTAAATGAAAGCGAAAACAAGAAAAACTTGAGTTTTCCAGTCATTTGATGCATATTTTATGCTCATAATTATACAGAAACTTTTTCTTTTGGATTTTACTTTTGCTTAAGAAAAATATCTATCGATATATGGGTTGATCGACTATTTAAATTACTGTTATTATCCAATAAATCATTTTAACAACACATTTATTAAAGAAGTTTATTAATTGAAGGTTAAAATGCAGCAAAATTTATTGTACAAAATAAGAATAAAGTTAATTAAATTGAGACAGTTTTTGATGGAAAACTGATTATTAGGAGTGAATTCAATTTTTTCTACTTATTAAATGAATTTCAAAAGAGACAGTTAGACTGGAAGTTACCATTCAAAAATATCATGAAAACAGCATCATTTTGGAAGAAGGCTTTGATAAAACAAACGTTGGTAATTTACCGTAAATTATGTTTTTTGGTGTAAATTACGCTTAAATTACAAGTGTAAATTACATTAATTTACGTTTTATTATTGGCACACTATATAAATGCACTTCTGTTAAACCTCTTTTTACAGTTTAGGCACTGTATACGTTCCATACAGTAAACTCTCTT
>JAQFZT010001960.1:0-13065 GCA_034696325.1 Camisiidae sp. | reverse complement strand
AGTATTCATCAGCCGAACTCAGATGTACTCATGATGTTCGACAAGTTGTATGTGTTGGCAAAGGGAGGCTTATGTGTTTTCGATGGCCCACCAAAAGAACTTCGTTCACACTTGAGAGAATGCGGGATAGAATGCGATGAATATCAAATCCCCATTGAAGTACTTCTTAAGATTGCGTCCAGAAATGATCAGCAGGTTCTACAATTGGCAGATCAAACATCACATATGAAAAAATTTTTCATCAATAGGTGTTTATCTGAAGGCATTTTGTCTACGAGTGGCATTGAATTAAAACCCAAAACCTTCTCTATAAGTAATTTGTGGTATTTGTTCTTGCGTTCTGTGACTTACAATTACAGGTCGCAATGGAAAGCAATGGTTATTCAGTTTGTATTCATTGTTGGCCTGGGATTCATATTAACTAAACTATACAACAATCAAATCGGCAAACCTGACGGATGTTTCAGTTTTGCTCTCAATTCTAATAGCAGTTGCGTTAAAACAGTTCAAGTCCTGAGAGAAGAGTCTCTTTTAACTCAAAATTTGAAGTTCAACTTTTTCGCCGGAATATTAATAATGTTCCTCCAAATTGTGGCCACTACTATGACTTTCACATCAGAAGTTAAAATATTCCTAAATGAACATCAAAATGGTATGTTTTTATACAATAAGTATAAACTATTGATTTAATTGAATGTGTCATAAACAGAGTGACCCAGGGCCGGTGCAAGGGTATTAGGCGCCCTAGGCGAACCTTCAGCCTGCGCCCCCCCACAATTAACTTTCGAAAATGAATATTGTGCATTAGTATGAATAAAAATTCTGCATTTATAATTACAGATTTATTTTACATGAAAAAGGAGAATAATATGATACTGATTGTTGAACAGTGATGTATATCAGTAGATCTAGACCTTTCATTTCCCACTGCTGAAGCCTGTTTGTTTACTTATGTAGTTTCATGAATAGTTCATTCAGTTTTTTGCCGCTCTAGGCGACCGCCTAGTTTGCCTAGTGGTTAAACCGGCCCTGGAGTGACCACCTCACAAAAGGTCATTCCGGGAGATTCTGATTCAAAAGGGGGAGGAGTAAGCACTTTTTAAGAGTAAACATAATAAATATTCCGAGAGACTCTATGTAAAAGTCAAAATTCGGTAAAAACTCTCTGGGAGGTTGACTCTCTATTCTGGAATTCTCCCGGACGTTTCTGGAGAGGTGGTCACCCTCATCATAAATATGATTGCGTTTCATCTGATGTGTATGAATAGGTCACATTGCAGTTGTTAATGCAAAATATCTAGAAATTATCTTTAGATGAGAAACTTCATTCATTTAACATATGACTTTCATCACATTCATTTAATATCGTTAAGTATTAAGAATTTGCTTAATTAGTCTAAAAATTAACTCTATTTTCTTCGAAATATATATATATATATATATATATATATCACGGGATTGAGACGTCATATAATTCAAATCGATTTAAAATAAAAGAATATTTATTCGAAAAGAAATGATTTCTTCAAAAACTTTCTCTTAAAGTGTGTGTAAAAACATAGAAAATCTAATCTCTAGTTTCAGTACAAGATTGAGATGAGTTTTGATTTCGTAAAATTTATAATAATTAGTTGTTTATTGATTGACATTCTAAGAAAAGTTTCTGATTTCAATAAATAAGTATAAATTTAGACAGAATTGGAAGCTATATTCAAATACAATAAATTGTCAACAACTGAATTAATAGTAAATTGAGAAACTATTTTGAATAATTGATTTTCTTATGAAATTAAATTAAAAACTTTAAGATAGAATATTTGTGCTGTATATTAGAAAAGAAGACAAATGATAACTCTCACAGCGTTTCTCAACTGTCGGATATTTGTGTTTACCAATTGATTCCATTTGATTCCATCCATTTTGAGCTAAATCTGCGGATTCTTTATAGCAATGCATAAAACTCCACAACTCACAGCACGCATACCTTCTTATCAATTCTTTTTCATCTTTAGCTAATTCTTCAGAAGCAGTTTTCAGTTGTTTCTCACATTTTGCAAAATCTAAATTACTTTTGCATTCATTTGTAATTATAGCTTGAGTTTTGTTATCTAAGAAGTCGTTATTGATGTCAAAGCAAAACATATTTGGAATGATTTTTATTATTAATATGAATTCAAAAACTAAGAAATACATCTTTAAATGAATAATTATTTACAATTGATTTTAAGAAAGAATATTTGTTAGAATAATAATGTTCAGCAAATAAGACAACATATTAAATATATCCACCACTCGAAGCACTTCCAAGCACTGATCCCATAATCAGAACACAATTTCTCAACTGCGGGGTATTTTTCTTTGACAACTCATTTAACAATTGATTCCATTTGTTTCTACGCCTTTTCACTACATTCGGCCTCTTCTGCAGCAATGCATAAACTCCCAGAAATGACAACAAAAATTCTTTACATCTGCGATATTGTGTTCTTCAACCAATTCTTTGTAGATAGTCTTCAAAATGTCTTCAGTTATGTTGTCAATCATGTCTTTAGGGATGTCTTCTTTGATGTGAATGCAAGAAATATTTGAAATCATTTCTACAAATAAAAGCATAAAAATCAAGAAATTCATCTTTAAATTGAATTATAAATGAGTTTTAACTTGAAGATCGGATGCAATAATATCTGATTCTGTGATTAGTTTGAAAATTGGTTTTTAAAACTTATAATAAATAATTTGATTTATAGGTTGGTATAGCACAGGATCTTATTATTGGGCGAAAACCATTGTTGAGCTACCATTGAGTATATTAATTACTTTCAGTTATGTTTGGGCCGTCTATAAGGAAAGCGGACAATTAGAAGATGAACAACGATTTTTGGCATATTTATGTGTCTTAACGGCTGGAGTCTTATGCTCACAAGGCTTGGGATTTCTAATAGGCATAATCGCTGAATCGAATGATAAACTTGCGATTGTTCTATCAGTTGGATTATACCTCGTATGCGTTCTCTTCTGTGGTTTCTTCATCCCAATAGAAGAATTACCAGAACCTATTCGATGGGTTAGTTTTATGTCTTATGCTAAGCAAACATTTGAATCAATATTGATATCGATCTATGGTTTCAATCGCTGTCCATCCGGACAGTTATCTTCAATACTCTATCAGTTCGATCTCAATGATGATAAGAAGTTCTGGATCAATGCTATTATATTGACCTTTCAATTCACTTATTTGCGTGTATTAGCACTTATTGCTCTTATAATCAAAGCAAATCCACTCTCTTTTAGTATTCTCAATAAGAAATTACACACAAATCCTTCAAAAATCAGGATTGAGCCCATACAAGATTACTAAACACATCAAATCAAGTTTTCTCAAAAGTTTAGTCAAAGTTCTTTAATCAAGTCATTAATGATTAGATTTTAAATTAAATGATTTTTTTCAACCTTAAATTAACTTATTTTCAAAATATTTCATAAATGCTATAACTGTTTGAAAATAATCATAACATTTCACATCAACTCAATTGTCAAAAATTGATTGTTTGTAGACATCTATTAAAATATTGATGTTTTGTTAAATTTTTGATAAAGATGTGATCATAAGGAAAGTCATTATCTTTATTTTCAAAGTTAGAGTTCTCGCTATTAAACTATTGGTTTGACATTTTTCTCATCACAAACAGTTATAGCATTTATTCCAACTTTGAAAATAAGTTAGTTTAAGATGAACACATTCAAAAAAGTTATTTTATTAGTCGAGCTCTATTCACATGTTTTTTTGTGGTCATGAGTGGTCATAATTTTATTATTTAAATTAATTGAGTCAAAATACAAATATTATTTAACTTATTTGACAAATGCGAATAAAAATGCAATATAAGAACATTTTGATTTCAATGATAAAAAGTTCATCAAAAAACAGATATCAATTAAATATTCAATCAATAATTCTCAGGTAACTTTTGAGATCTTGACAAATAATGTTAATGTAGTCTATCTTAGAGTCGTTTTTAGAAATGATTTACGAAAATAAAAGATAAAATGATTGTTTACTTTGAAATAAACACTGCGTGAATGAATATAAAGTGTATTAAACTCACTATAATTTCGATCTATATTTGAAGCTGACTTTTGATATCTAAAACGACAGAGCCATCAATTTTATGTAACCCTAACCTCACAATTTCCTAAAACTAAACTTTTTCAAAATAATGTGAAGATCCGTTTTATAATGTATGCGTTTAAATAGCATCAAATTTTCACTAATATTATAACTACTGAGTCAATGATTCTTTTCTGAATAAGCTATTTATTTATCGAGAAATACTATATATTTTTTGAGCAATTTATACACAGAACCGATAAAATATATATTTATACCATTATTTATATAGTATTTCTTTCGAGAAGCAAATTATCTCATCCAAGAATCGTATGTTTGAAGTTTAAAATATTTGAAATTCAAATTCAATTATGAAACGTTTGATTGGATTTGAAAAATTGTGCTTTCAATGAATGATTTAAATTCAATAAACACTAGTCCTAACTCTTGCCACATATTCGTCTTGAATGGCTTCTTCTCTTGCATCGACACATAAGACGACAGTTGATAAGAAAAAGAGTAGTCCAGCGAATGCATCCATAACAGTGACGGCTAACATGAACATATCTTCCTCAATATAAGCGTTGACAGGATTTTTATCTTTGCTTTTGTAAGGATATGCAGATTTGCCACTATTTTGTTTGTCTCCAGTCTGAGAATGACAGGGCATCTGAAATGCTATGTATGACGTATAAGATGTCAAGATTGTTATCCCACCCAATATTATAATTACCTATTTATGTGTGAATTTTATGGTAAAAACATTTCATAAATCGATTTGATTGTCAAATCCTTTTCTTAACTTACGAGTAAATGAAATCCGAATCTAAGATCTTCTTGTGCGGGCGCGATATTGATGAATGATAGTAGAAATATGATAACATCAACGCTTATCACTATTATATGATAAATCTGTGTTGTGTCATAAAAGTGGTTAATGAAGTCTTGCATCACACTGTGGTTATTTGCAATCGTTGGCCACATCTTATTATCAACTGCTAATGGAATCCTTTGACAATCTTTTTTGATAATTACAACAAATGACCCGATAATTAATAACTAAAGAAATGATAAGTCGGTCAACATTTTTCTTTTATTTTCGGTTTATAACTCTTGTAAACGTATTATTACAATAGATCAATGAAACGATAAAAATTTAAATATGTAAATATTTAGATCGTAAAAACAACTTCAGTTATTCTTTGCTTCCAATTTGAGTGCTTTTTATGCATAATTCTCATAAAAATATAAGTTTCTAACTTTCACTTAAACCTAATTTATATAAAAAATCAAATCCTCAAGTAATATCTCTTGATATAATGAAAAATAATCTCATTCTTTGGTTCTTTAGAGCATAAAATCTGACTTTCGACATAAGAACTTAATAAATGTTAAGCTTAACTATTGAATGAAAAGATAAAGAATACTTTTGAATCCTATTAGAAATTGAGTGACTTTAATGAGGTATTCACTGAAGTGAAAAATGAATAAAATTAATTTTTATACATTATTAACGGCTTATTAGCCGCCAGTTTTCCCTAAAAGCTAAGCATAAATAAACAAAATATCGATCCAAAAGAAAACCAACAATAAGAGAGAATGATAGGAATATTTCAAATACTCACTGCAGAAAAGAAACTAACGAACCGATGAAAGCAAAAATGCTTTGGAAAACTTGAAGACATTGTTTGATCGAATCTAAAATGTTAAATTTCAAAAATTTCAGACACGAAACTACTCCATCATCAGTCAATCTGTAATTTTGAACATTTGATCGCTACTAAAACGAGAGTCAATATAAAAGTGTAGCTCAACAGCAAAGAGTAACAGAATCTGCCGAATAGTCAAAAGCATCGCAAACATGAATGGCTTTACTGGCATCACATCTCTCGCAGCATCAAATGGAAATTGTTCTGCGCACTCTTCCCTTGTTTTCTTGGCTTTATCCTTGTTTATCTTTTTTCAATATTCATCATTTTATGCTTTACTCAGTCTTCCTTCAGATTCTCTTTGCTCTTATCATTAACTTTTTAATTAAACAACAAGAATAGTTAATTTCAAAACTAATCATTTTTTGTTATTCAAACGAAAATTTAATTAATTCAAACAAAACCTTGAATGAATTTTTAAATTGTAAAATAACTTAAATTTCTAGTGCTTTGAAAATAATTTCTCGTGATTCCAGTGCTTTGAAAACAATAAATTAGAAAATTTTGAAAAATTGTCTAAAGAATGAAGAAGACGAAGTCCAACAAAGGATTTCAATTATGCTTTTATTGCATTACACGCGTCTATGGTCTCAAATTCATTTACAACAAACAGAGTTTGCTCAAAGATAAAAAAGTTTCTGATGAATCGCTTGTGAACACAATTCACGCATTTGAAAACCATGGATACCATTTTGACTGGCCTTTTATCTGCTGAATATATATTCCTTATTTCCAAAGAGATTCAACTTTATATATTATAGACATATTCCGCATTCATATATATGTTAGCCATCCTTACAGGCAATTCGGATGCACGTCAATGGATAGTGTGATCTCTCAAGACATTAATAAAGTGGTAAATAATATATACCATATTTATAGCTTCGGTTTTTTCCTATTTTCATAGCATTTGGAATGTTATTGCAGTTATAAATTATTGGTTTTCAATTTTTTATATTTTTAGAAACTTGTTGTTTCATCAAAAAATCTCTCATTCAATTCAAGCATTCATTCTTTAGGTATTGAATAGAGAGCTAAACTTGAATGAAACTTAATTTTTTGAGCTTTTTCATCATAATTTATTCATTTTAGTTCAAAGAATTTATAGTTTCAATTAATTATTACTTATATATTGAAAGACGGATAACATTAATATATAGTTTATTAAAAAATTCAACCATAATAACAATTTTTCATCGGATCTCATGCTTTGTTATAAACGTGAAAAATCTCCAATTATTAATGACAGTTAAAAATAATGAAAATTGAGAGCTTATGCCTACATATTATGTTAAACTCTAGTATATTTTAAATTATGTACAGAAGTTCAGTTCAATGGTTTCTATCTATTTGAAAATTTAGATTTTATGAATTTTTAACTTAATTGCAAAGAAAAATTTTAACGCTTTCTAAGAATAGAAATACAAAATATAAGGTTTTGAATTTGAAGTTTTAGTGGAGACAAAACTGTGTAAAAGTCAAGCATTTGTAACTTCAATGCATAATAAAATGATAGAACAACTGAATAGAAATGCAGAAAATGTATTGATTGCTGTGATTATTAACATTAAATAATCTCCTTCAGTATATGCATTGAAAGTTTGGTTGTCTTCATATCTTGTTATGTAATTATCACTTTTCGATTGATGGCACGGCTTATTGAAAGCTGAATAAGCTATACATGAAATGATAATTACATTGAAAATCATCACAATAACCGCCTAAAGTATAAGAGAAATAAATTTGATTCATCTATTAAATGTGTTATGCAATGAATTACAAATATATGAAAAGGAAGTTTCAATCTGTCTTTTGGTGTCAAATCAGCCAAAGTAAAGATTGTGAATGTATTGGTAAGAATGAATGCAATGCAATGCATGACTTGTAGTTTATCGTAATAATGATAAATATAGTTTTCCACATGTTGTGGTGTATATATCGGTCTAGAAGTGGCCAAAAACTCTATGGCTTCTGATTCAGACATGAATGCTATGTGACATACTTTCCGTTTCAGAAGAAAAAATGATACCGCGAGTGATACCTTACAAATAATACAGAGTCTTACAGATCTTTAAATAATTAATCATCAATTTGTTACTCACGGCTACGAACATAGATATAAACCGATGAGTGAAAATATTCTTTGGACAACTTGAGCTCTTTGCCATTTTGATGACTCAATTTCGATCCCGTAAATACAAGATGGATATCAAGATAATTCAATTCAGATATTTCTTCAAATAATAGAGTCGTTATCAACAAAACGTTTGATCAAAAGTTTGTTACATAAAAAGTAATTAACAAACTTCCAAATAATAAGCAATATCTCCAGTTTTTACATTTAAACTTTCACCTAAAGATTTAGCTAAAGTTCTAGAGATCATGAAACTATTTTTGTGAACATTGCTTAAGCATAATAGAGTTGAGCTCTTCATTACTTAGGATGAAATATTTAAAGCCTCACATCCTTATTAATGCTAATCAAACGTTATGTCATTCAATGCTTCAACACTATAACCAAATAAATGACTAAAAATTTACTGCTTATCCCAATCAAAGTTTATTTTATTGTCATTTGTTTTATACTATATGTCATTTCAGCAAAAAGTTTTTAAATATCAAAATTTTCTAAAGATTTATGAGTTATTTGTTTCAAAAAAATATTTCATGACAAGAATGATAGATATAAAACCCCAAAGAAATATATTTTCTGGATTTAGATCTTATACTTTCCATCATTGATAAAACAAAATGGAATCTGAAGATCAGTTTTGATTTGACCACTAAATCAATTCAAAGATCTTTTATTAGTTTATTTCATACATTAAACCAATTAAAATGTCTCAAAATTTAAAGTTGTATACAGTGAATAAAAAACTTTTTTAATGACAAATGAATTTGAAAAATAATGTAATAAGAGTTTTACTATACATTCATAATAATCGCTTCCAAAAAATTGATTAATATTTGTTTTATGGTAACACACTTTTGGCTTTATTATGAAATATCAAAAAAACATAGAATGAAATTGATTTGAAATTGTATTTAATCTCTTCTTTTGAGAAAAGGTAAACTCATTACTGTTTCGATGTGATGGTCAGCAACAGAATTGCAATAGTCTTCAAACGAGATCTTTTGGTCTCCATCTTTATCCATTTCAATGATGAGTTGATCAGCCATTTGTTCGATGTCTTGAGCTGTGGATGATTTGCCAACCATTTTGCTTAATATTTCACACAATTCGTCATGTTCTATGAAGTCATTGTTGTCGATGTCATATATGTTGAAAGCAAACTCTAATTTCTCTTTTCGTTTGTCTTCTTTTTTCTTTTTTGAATCTCCAGAAGTGGTCCTAAACTTAGCCATAGTTTCAACAAACTCTTCGAATACCATTTTGTCCTTTTCTTCTGCATAACTCATGAATACTTCGCTGATTCTTTCGCCCAAAGGGTTGTCTTTAATTCCAGGCAATGTTTCCAAGTCTTTACGACAAAGACCTTCTGTCTTATCATTACGAGAATGTAATTCAAGAAATCTTTCGTGGAATTGTTCCACTTGTCTGTATGTGAAGCCTGTCTTTACTGACAAACTCCTAAACAAATTCTCATCGTCTGAAACGGTAAATGAAGTGGTGAACAGATGCGGAACTGATACTTTATTTCCCATGTTTTATACTTGTTATTATTACAAATCTTTTATATTTGTTTTCAATATAATTAAAGGTAAAATAACTTTAGATTTTATTGAATTATTTTTAAAAAATAATATTTATTTATATAAATTGAAGTTTATTAAGATTAATGTATTCTAAACTAATTATGAATGAGAGGCTCTATTCTTGAAGGTTTCATTTGATAGAATAAATGTGATAACAATGAAAAAATGTTACGCGCGTTTCTCTATTACTAAAAAAATTGTCATTGAACTGTTATATTATGTTGTTTTTGACTTGGCTTTGTATTAGAAGCATAGATAACTTAGTTAAAATACCATTTTACAAATAGAAAACAAAGCCTCAGAGCTGAGAATGCAACTGTAGTATATTGTAATAAATGGTTTATATTGTACTGTATTCTCATTTTGGAAACTGTAAGCTCTCAAACCTCTATTTGATTGTTTAGTTGGGAAGATTAAGCGCTTAAAATAATAATAAGCTTATACTTATACTTATACTTATACTTATACTTATACTTATACTTATACTTATACTTATACTTATACTTATACTTATAATATCTATCAAATTTCAAGCTTAAATTCAAGGAATAAAAAGCTTAAATACTTTGGTATAAGAGTGAAGGGAATCCTATTTAGGAAAGTCATAATAATTGTATGTATTATTTTATGAATGATTTTTGGATTTCTACTTTTGTATGATTTGTTGAGAATGATTGTTATGTTGACTACAATACATTCGATACCACAGAATGGAAGTGGAATGGAAGTGGTTGTTGGACTTGGAAGCAAACTCTGAATGGTTGCCCGATGGAGTTATTGGGGATAACATTAAGGACTGCATTGAAAAATATTTTGCCCACTCAAAAATTAAACATTCAATTTCATCATATCTCACATACAAATATCTAAGTATTGGTTATATTTATTTAATATTTGTTTCTCAGCTCTTTTCAAATTTGGACAAAAACCACATTTTTTCGCCCTATATTCACGTCCAGAGCATAATGAGAGGTATGAATATTAAAATGCGCACAATAGCGGCCATAGAGGTCTTATCATTTGAAAATTAGTTTTATTTTAAACTATAATAATTGACTCATCTCTTGTCAAATTGTAATTAAATATTATCTTGTATTTGAAAATTTATTTTTCAATGCAGTCCTTAGTAGTTATCCGTATTTGATTGTACCCAATATTGTTCATTACATACTAATAGATGATAATCAGATCAATTTTCTTCATTACGAGAGTTTTAAGAGTGTGATAAGTGTTCAAAAACCCTTTAAAATTATAAATTATAAGTCAAACTTATAAATCAATCAAAAGTCAATCAATTTTTATATAAAGTTTTAGAAAATCGAGAAATAGTTTCACAAGAGTTTAGAAACTTATAAACTTATAGTTTAGTTTCCCATTAATTATATTACAACACTTATATGAGCACAAAGTTGTGAATCAAACTTGAAATATTTAACCGAAGGATAAAATATAATGTTGAGAAAAATTTGATTTATTATGAAAAATATAAATGAAATTGATATGAAAAAGAAATACTTGAAAACTAGCGCCAAAACTGGTGGTAGTCATAGAAACCACTTAACAATGAATACAGAGTTTGTTTGTATTTCTACTGAAAGTATTTAATAATAATATAATAATTAGAAAAACAAAACATCTTATATTTGAGTTAAAAGAGAACTAGAATTAATTGAATAGTAATTAATGTGTTTTATTGTAAATAAAAATAAAGTGAGAAATTGATTAATAAATGGACGAATTGATGGAAAGCTCTGAAATGGAAGCGAACGAACTGCTGGACGAAACGCAACGATTGAGACATAAAAGAGATCTATTGACTAAAGAGAACGAACAGCTCAAGAGTTACTTAAGATTAAGACAAATGGAATCCACTGCCACTTGTGAGCAGTTGAAGTCTGAGATCGAGCAACAGATCGAGCAGTTCGAGGCTTTGGGAGACACAGAAACCAATCATTTGGAGACTTTGAAGTCTTTTCGATCTGAAATCGAAGCCATTCAGTGCTGGAATGCAAAGATCAGAAACAAATACTTCTCTCGTAACTCTTGTCTTAATTTTAATATTAATGATAACAGTATTTGCTTTAATAATGACAACAATCAGAAAAGTCAGGATCAAGTCCTCGACAATCAGTCGAGTCATAGCTCTCAACACTTCAGTCTAAATAATGATAATCAATGTTTTGATAATCAATTAATTAGTACTAATAGTAATAATAGTAATGATAGCAAAGATAGTAAAGTAAACAAATCAATTGCACGTCAAATTAGATGTAAATCAAAGCCAAAACCTTTACAAAAAGTTCATAAGGATTTGACCCATAAAAAGGTCGAGTCGTATAATATTATAACGAGATCTCAACTCAAGTCAAAGACTATTTCTAATAAACGTAAGAATAGGACCGATAAGAGTGAGAAAAAAACTAAAAGAAAGAAATAATTTCTATACTTTTTAAACAAATATTAAAATCATATATCAATTGATCAGAGTTTGAATGCGGGAAATGAAGAGCAAAACTATAAATAAATGGTTTATTGTATGCATTCACACAAATGTAAACCTTTTTCTTTAGTTAATTCACAACTTTGTTATTCATTGAGTTTAATATTTCTTTCTTTATCTCAACTCTTGAAGTTTGAGTTAATTTCTTCTTAAAATCTCATAAAATGTATTGAATTGAATTTGAATTGAATTTGAATTGAATTTGAATTGAATTTGAATTGAATTTGAATTGAATTTGAATTGAATTGAAGTTGAATTCGGAGTCATTTTATACTAATTCTTAGAGAAGAGATGAGACAATACGTCTTCATTTCCCGCATCTGTTATAATGAATGATTTGTAAAACTATAAACTTATAAAAAAGCTTTTAATCTCAAACTATTGGTGAATAAGTTTTCTTTGACTTAATTTGATATTGAAATATAGCTAAAGTTCATATGCATTTTGATTATTGAATTTGAAATAAATAATTATTAGTTTTCACTTTTATTAAATACATGTTATTATATTTGATTTAATCTCATAATAATTATTATCATTTATTAAAGGTTTTGAACCAAATCAAACTTAAGATTAATTTCTATGTTATCGTTGTATTAATTATTGTAGATTTTTGTTTGAATGATAGATAAGGTTAAGAAGCTATTCATATTTTAAGGTGATCTCAATCTCATTGAGGTTTTATCCATAAAAGGGTGTAATTATATCAATACTAAACTTTGTGTAATTTGTTTTGCTTTGTATTTATATATTATTCCTTCAATTTGTTTAATAAAATAGAATTCAGATTTATTCTGAATATCACTTACTCTTGAATAAAACTTATTTCAATCTTACTTTGAGTCTCATTCCAAAATAAAGTTCTCAATTTTTAAATATAAAGAAAGCAGTAATGGCTTCAAGTCATCAGTTTTCAAAAGACCTAATAGTGTCGTAGCTAGCGTTCGAAATCAGTAAATTTATAATAAATTTATTAATAAATTTATCAATAAATTTAATGATAAATTTATTGTCTTCATAGAAAATTTAGT